>WWET01006698.1:8548-21776 GCA_011038615.1 Limnodynastes dumerilii
GCTGCAGGGGAGGAAGGGTTAGGGTCAGGCTGCAGGGGAGGGAGGGTTAGGGTCAGGCTGCAGGGAAGGTAGGGTTAGTTAGGGTCAGACTGCAGGGGAGGGAGGGTTAGGGTCAGGCTGTAGGGGAGCGAGGGTTAGGGTAGTGAGAGGGGAGGGTTAGGGTTAGAATTAGGGAAGGGACTATTTTTACTTACAATTTAGCTGAACGGAGCTTTTGGTGCTCCGTGGATTGATTGCTATTCCTCATTGAGGCATAGCAATGGAAATCCCAGCCAGTTCGCAACTGGCTTGGAGGAATGGCCGATTCTAAAATTGTCCATTGGGACCGGAGCCCCACACTTTATGTCAGGGTTGCCAACTTTCTTTCTCTTCACTTCGTGAGATCTGAGAGAGAGAGAGATAGATTCCGGTATGGGGGCGGGGTTTAATTATGTGATTTATGCAAATAGTGTCATTAAGCCACACACCCTGCTCAGCACTACTGTAATTCATAGTGTACCAGGGGAAATCACATCATCAAGTCCAGCCCATCCCTAGTAACACCAGTGGCGCAGCCAGGGGGGTTTCTGGTTGCCCAGAAACCGCCCAGAATGAAAAAATATGTTACATTCAAAATATGTCCAAAAAAGAGAAAATGGCTTTGCGGCCATGTGGGGCAGACTCATACAGAAGGTAACGGCCTGTGCTGCAATAGGGAAGCAGGTGGGGGATGGTGAATGGCCCCAACAAATTCAACAGTGCTTATACACTGACACAAGCTCTGCTCCATTGTGTAATGTGCTCTACTATTGCTATTAGATCTGTACCTTTAAAATAAAACTACTATTTTAATAGTAAGAAAGAAGTAAATAAAAAATCACCTAAAAAAATATCAAAATCAGGACTTGTTACAGTCAATAATCAACGCAATTCCTTAATGTAGAATTCGTAATTATTTTAAAATTTACTATTATATATTAATTCATATTATTATATTATTTATCTATTATAAACTTCCTCCTTTTACAGAGAATGTTAATGGGCGTCTTATATGTCCTGGCAGTCAGATAGTACCACCATATTATCAGTATTGTCATTTAATGTATGTTTTATTTTTAACAGTGCATCATATTAAATAGCTCTTTACAATTTTACACACATCAACCTCTGCCGCATTACAGTCTAAGGGGTAGATCCAGAACTACATTTGCCGTACGTTTATTCGCGTAGCGTATTTTCGTGTGCGTAAATTCTTTACACTCCCCTCGGCACACCCCTTGAACGTACGTATTTTGTCAAGATACGCTTTCCAAACCCTACCTTAACTTTTGCCAACGTAACCGCAGTCATACGCACACGTACGTATGGGCAACAAGAATTTACGCAGCTAAGCACGCCCATACTGTACACTTTAAATACTTAACGTATTTCAGACGTATTTTGGAGTAACGTAAAATTGGCACGCCCACATGTAAGTATTTACGTGACACATACGTGAATGGCCCATACGTTCACAATTACGCTACGCTATTGAGCGTATTTTCTGTGGTGCGCATGCGCAGTACTTACAAATAGGCGATTTTATGTCTCCGCCACGCATAAATTCGCTCAGAAGCGTTGTTCTGGATCAGGCCCTAATTCCCTAACATACACAAACACACCTACACACGCACACACACACACACACACACACACACACACAGTGGGGTATATTTACTAAGGTCGATTTTGCTAAATCGCCGTATTCACTAGAGGTAAAGTCACGGGACTTTAGCCTTTAGCAAAATTGACAAGGCAAACATCACTGGACAAAAATCGTCTAGCTGTTTGCCTAGTAAACCATAGGGGGCGCCAGATTCACTAAAGGCGATTTTTCAAAATCACCTATAGTTCGCCCTGAATGCACCCCCCCCAAAAAAAATCGCCTTTTGTGTGTGGCGCTTTCATTGAAAGCGACACACACATTAGCAAAAAAACACGTCAATATAATTGACATATTTTTCTCTGTAAAAATGACAAGCGCATCATGCTTGTAACCCTTAGCATGCATGCGCTGATAGAACTACAAGGCACGGCATTGCTGTGCCTTGTAGTAATATCAGCGTCAGCATGTGAAGGGTTACAAGCACGCTGTGCTCTGCCCGCTGTAAAAAAAAAACAGTAAAAAATAAACACACAATAAATACAGTATCACACATAACTTATTAAAAAATACATTCACAATACAGTATGTATCCCCCTTACATGTTAAAAAAAAAAGATAGATAGATAGATAGATAGATAGATAGATAGATAGATAGATAGATAGATAGATAGATATTAGACAGACATACATACATACATACATACATACATACATGCCTTGGATCCTATTGCCATAAATGCTGGATTTCTGCTATACAGATATAGAATTTACCCTATGGGTTAAGGAAAGTGAATAGAGATTGAAGATAATTAGAAGGAGCGGATGTGAAGATATACAATATAAAAGTCGTGCTAATGAGAGGAAAAGTAATTATACCAGGACTCAGGGGATACCTGACACCTCAGGGTGGTATCCAAGATTACCTCTAATCAAGATGAAAGATGAATGATATAGAGCACAGCGCATATCATTATCACCATGTGCAGGAGAAAACACACGCACACCACACACATACACACACAAATACACTCACAAACATACACACACACACAAACATACACACACACACAAACATACACACACACAAGCATACACACACACAAACACAAACACACATACAGAAACACACTCACAAATATAAACGCTCACACACACTCACAAACTTGCAAACACACAAACATATATACACACACACACATAAACACATATACACACACAAACACAGACATACACACCTGCTCCTGTATGCACGCTCATGCACACTGTTGTGATTCCCCCCCAAGAAAGGCTGCCTCTTACGAAGCACGGAGAGCTGAAAGTTGCTTTTTGTTTGTCCCTATTTCGTATGGCACCAGTGTTATAATTGTTACTTTTTTAATGGGTGAATATGTGATTCGCATACTCACCCATTCACTTTCAGAAGCCCTGTCGGGGTCTTAGGGTTAGGCTGCAGGGGGGAGGACTGAGGGTCAGGCTGTGATGCGGGGAGGGGGGGCGACTTAGGGTTAGGCTGCAGCGGATGCATTTTCGTATAGAATGAGGGATTTCCGAAATAGGGGCATCCGGGGATCGATTGCTATGCCCTATCGAGGCATAAGCAATCGATATCCCAGCCAGTTCAGAATTGGCTGGGAGCAAACGGCCCTATCGAAATAGAGCTGTTCACTACAGGGACACACACCTGCCCTGCATTCACAATCACGCTCACACACCTGCTCCTGCTAGCTCCCGTCTTCAGATTTAGATGTGGGGATTCTGAGGGATCCACTAGTGATGGGACACGTCATCCAATCACCTGGAAAAAATTCATGGAATTACAGAAGACTGGATGGGTACAACGAGGGAGGACGCCTATACAGTATACTGACTGAGAGAAAACGCCCATTGGCGATATGAATCCCAACCCCTCCGTCACACGTGTCATTGTTGTTAAGTCTCAATGGGTTCTGATTAGTTAGTGTGGATTTGTACATATGAATAGTACAAAAAGTCAATCTAATAAAACACACAGAATTTGGGGGAAATACTTCTGCATTCTCCCCTGCTCCTATGGGGTAACAATGCTTCTGTGCTATCCGATTGGATTGCAATGCAATCAATTCAGATTTTACAGACAGATAGATAGTGTGAAAATACAAAAAGTAAAGGGGTCACAGTTGAGCGCTAAATTCTAATTATGCAGCCTTAACCAATGCCTCTGAATCGGTATATGTATATTCACAAGTGTTGTTGAGACAAGGATGAGGTTTAGTATAGGCGCTTAGAACAAAATGCTTTTAACATAAATAGATGCTTAAGACTAAAAAATGCAGTCACTGTGCAAATTCATAGAGTATTCCAACCTATGTTAATGTCCGTGATTGGACTTCTCCTTGCAGTAATTACAGTATATGTCAGGATGCTGCTAGAGCAGCGTTTTTAGTCACACAATCGCATCCACAAGCGCTGTAATTTAGGAATGGTAATTTAGTCTTACGGTTAGCCGGGACCCAAGGGATTTTCTTTAGATATGCGGTGTCTCCGGTGACTTGTAGTATAAGTTTCTCTGGTACTCTGTGTCTCCAACGGTGAGTAGTGTGTGCCCCTGTTTGGCGGCAAGGCATCCACCGCTGTTCCTCCGATCTGCAGCTGTGCTTGTAATTAGCAGAGAGGATGCGCAGTGTCTCTGTCAGCGAGATAGCCTCGGTCCTGGCGCCGTTCTCCCAAGGGGGGGGGAGAGAAAGAGAGCCACAGATAGCGTAATACAGTTGAAACAAGTTTTATTTCTTATGGTATAAAAATACTCACAAGGTAGTTTCTTTAAAAAGGCACATAAAGGTATCTTTAAAAAGTTTTTTCCTCTGTCCCAAAGGCAGTTTTTCATATGGTGGCAGGGGAAGTATATCAGCAATCAATAGTGTTTATTTGCCTTGACTGACTGAAAACTGTGGTCTTCCCTGTATTATCTATGATAGATATAGGGAAAAGCACAGCTTTCAATTACCTGCTAAACAGTGAAGTAAGTTAAGGGTTAAATCCTTAACTTACCTCACTGATTGGCTGCTGATAGAAAGCTAAGCTCTTCCCTGTTGAAACAAGGATGAGGTTTAGTATAGGCGCTTAGAACAAAATGCTTTTAACACAAAATAGATGCTTAAGACAAAAAAATGCAGTCACTGTGCAAATTCATAGAGTATTCCAACCTATGTTAATGTCCGTGATTGGACTTCTCCTTGCAGTAATTACAGTATATGTCAGGATGCTGCTAGAGCAGCGTTTTTAGTCACACAATCGCATCCACAAGCGCTGTAATTTAGGAATGGTAATTTAGTCTTACGGTTAGCCGGGACCCAAGGGATTTTCTTTAGATATGCGGTGTCTCCGGTGACTTGTAGTATAAGTTTCTCTGGTACTCTGTGTCTCCAACTGTGAGTAGTATGTGCCCCTGTTTGGCAGCAAGGCATCCACCGCTGTTCCTCCGATCTGCAGCTGTGCTTGTAATTAGCAGAGAGGATGCGCAGTGTCTCTGTCAGCGAGATAGCCTCGGTCCTGGCGCCGTTCTCCCAAGGGGGGGGGAGAGAAAGAGAGCCACAGATAGCGTAATACAGTTGAAACAAGTTTTATTTCTTATGGTATAAAAATACTCACAAGGTAGTTTCTTTAAAAAGGCACATAAAGGTATCTTTAAAAAGTTTTTTCCTCTGTCCCAAAGGCAGTTTTTCATATGGTGGCAGGGGAAGTATATCAGCAATCAATAGTGTTTATTTTCCAACTTGTTTCGGACGAAGAACCGTCCTTTCTCAAGGCTAGTACTGAGTGACACTAGACTTTAAATCATCACAGAACTAACAGAGTTACAGCATAAACCAATTCATCACATGTAATACAAAGAATGTTATTTACATGATAGAGTGCCTATGTGGAAAACAATACATAGGAAGAACAAGTAGACCCCTAAAAATAAGATGGGCGGAACATTTAAATAAATTACTGCAAGGAGAAGTCCAATCACGGACATTAACATAGGTTGGAATACTCTATGAATTTGCACAGTGACTGCATTTTTTAGTCTTAAGCATCTATTTATGTTAAAAGCATTTTGTTCTAAGCGCCTATACTAAACCTCATCCTTGTCTCAAGATAGATAGTGTGAGCCAACACCCGCGGATCTCTTGCAGGATCCGATTGCAGATAAGTTGGCTCACTGTGAATAAGAGGGTGTGGGTCGCAGATGAGAATGCCATTTTTTTGAAAGGGACATTTGCTCCCAGCCAGTTCTGAACTTGCTGGAGAATCGATTGCTTTTGCTCCGCAGCCTAACCCTAAGACCCCCTTCCCTGCTGCCTAACCCTAAGACTCTCATCCCCACAGCCTAACCCTAAGACTCTCATCCCCGCAGCCTAACCCTAAGACTCCCTTCCAAGCAGCCTGACCCTAAGACTCCCTTCCCCACAGCCTAACCCTAAGACTCCCCTCCCCACAGCCTGACCCTAAGACTCCCATCCCTGCAGCCTGACCCTAAGACTCCCTTCCCCGCAGCCCAACCCTAAGACTCCCCTCCCCGCAGCCTAACCCTAAGACTCCCTTCCAAGCAGCCTGACCCTAAGACTCCCTTCCAAGCAGCCTGACCCTAAGACTCCCCTAACCACAGCCTAACCCTAAGACTGACCCTAAACCTAACCCTCCCCTTCCATGATTCTAAACCTAACCCTCCCCTTCCGTGAACCTAACTCTCCCTTTTCCAGAGCCTAACCCTAAAAAATCCCAAGAGAGGCATCATTAACAACAGCGCTTTTTCCTCCATCCTCTAATTATCTCTTAATTTAATCTTCAGAGGCCGTTGAACCCTCTGGTATGTTAGTAAGTGGGCATGTCTGGGATCAGTTGCTGACAGGGAGAGGTGATCCACAGCAGCCATTTTGGAGACTTTAAGGGGTGTCTCCTAGGTAAGTTGGCTCTCAATTTATAAACATATATATGGTACCCAATACTGGGACTCTCATTGTTAGAGTTAGGACCACCATATACAGAAAGGCCTTGACGGTGGCTGGTGGCTTATCTCATATTTGTACAAATATGCGTAACGAACATTTCTGTGTTTTATTTTACAGATAGAACAGTAGAGTTTGTTACTGGTTTATGGCAGTGTACTGGGGCAATTTTTCCCTTTGTTTCTGTGGCTAGCAGGTTACCCCCCTGCCTTTCATGCACCTGTTTAACATTTACTTAATAAATTGATTGGGCAGCTTCCATTCTGGTTTTATTATGTTAGTAAGTTGTTGTAGCTCAATGCAATAGGTCCATTTGATTTGTCAGATCACTGTATCTCAGCTTTACGCATTACAAACCATCGTACTTTAACATGAGGCTGATGAATTGGATTTTCTGATAGAAAGCTGTAAAGATATATCTACAAATATATAAAGATATTGGTCCGTACTCAGATTTTTACTACTGCGCATGCGTACTTATACGTAATCTACGTAAGGAAAAGATAAGTAGATTACGTTAAAAAATGACTACGCATGCGCAGTAGTATAAATCGCTAAACACCGGACGTATATGTTATACGTCCGGTACTCTGAATACGGGCCATTACTTGTAAATATATTACTTTAAAAATGATTTGAAGCTTATACAGTGGATTTTCTAAATTCACAATATTATACAAACAATGTGAAAACACATTTGAAAGAAAAATTGATATTCAAAAATGTCCTACAGCTCTGCCACCCCATAAAAGAAAGCAGCATTAAATGTACCAGCCCTGCTCACAAAATCGTTTTATTTGCTTTCTACACAGAGAACAGAAACAAAGAGGAACATTTATCTTACATTAAAAAGAAACAATATATAATTACACAAGTGCAGAAGTACTGAGACTAAATCACAATCATAGCAGCTTAATTTTTTTTTTATTGCAACTTAGAACTAAATTACATTTAAAATAGTGTAAGGTAAAATGTTTTTTACTATTATTATTATTATTGGACCTGATTCACACTTAAGAATTCTTATGATTTTAGGTGCGTATATTTAAGAACGGATGCACTGCACATGTGTAGACCCGGCGTAAGGAAGGGGCCATACGCCCGCACAGGGGGAGTGCCAGGGGGGAGTCAGCGATGTAACGCTGAGCGTTAGCACGCTCAGCGCTACATCGTTGATCTGGATCAGGCCCTTAGTTCCCTCAGTGCCTGCCACTCACTGCCTGCCACTTGTCCTCACAGCCACAGGTGAAACACACTTTTAATCAATGATTTTTCTTTTTATAGAACCATCTACCAGCAGACCAGGTGTAATTGAATTGGGACAAACACTTTCAAGCAGTAGAGATGGTAATTTTTTTTGTATTTTTGGTAATCAATTAACATTAATACGTCAGTAATCTTTCCTAATTTTATTATAGCAAGACACAGTGGGACAGCGTCACTCAAAGCACTGCAGAACCGAAAGAGAGTAGATAGTGTTGGAGGACCACAACCCTGCAGAGTAGCCAATGTGGACACAGCAATGCCATCAAGGCCAAGAGCTGATGGTAATTTAAATAATTCTGAAAAGCTTCATCCGTTATTGGTACAACATTTCTTTATAATGTCTCAAATATCTCTTTACAGAGTCACATTTTTGTGAGCGATTAACAGAAAAAAGCAGCAGAATGAAGGATGCCATAGCCTGTTTGGGTAAGTGCACTTGGGCAATGATCATTATGACCATTGATGTGTTGTCATATTTATGTTTGTTTGTTCTACAGCCACTGAGGAAGGCCAGTATGTGGAGAAGCGAGCCAGGACAGAGTCCATGCCGGGCAGTGTGGTGCAGCACGCTGCAGGTATGTGTTTAGTGTTATTAAATCAATTTATTTTTAAATATTAAGCTTCAAATACATTTGTATTCATTTAAAATTAACTTTTTATGTTGATCTAGGAGACAACCAACCTGATGTGGAGCCAGCCACACCCAGCGAAATAGAAATGATGTGCATCCGAACAGGTTAGTACATCTTAACTATTTTTTTTGATGGAAAATATTTATAAATAAAATGCTTCATTTTATTTCCACTTTTCACAACAGAACAGCAATACAGCCCCGCACTCTTTGATGTGCCTGAGGAGGATATACCTTGCAGTGGGGAAGGTAAGGCTAAAATAGCATATTCTTCATCTGTCTATTCTCACTAATCTATACACCTGTTGTTTTTATAATAACAACTGAGTTTTAATTTTCAGATGTCACCAGTGCTCCCCTGCCAGCAATTACTTCAGATGAGAGCACATCAGAGACACCCGGCAAGTATTTACTTTACATTCCTTAAGCTGGCCATACACTAGGACGATTATCAGTCCCAGCATGGGGTGTGCCGATAAACGGGACGATTTCCCGCTAGGGAAATGTCCCATTATCGGCACCATACATCTCCTCTGCTGGGACCGATAATCGTAGAAGAAGAGGGGAGGGGGAGAGCACTTTCTATTGCTACTGCTGCTGCTGTATATCTATGTATAAAGCTGCTCTGATCGCTGTAAAGGTATACTTTACAGCTATCAGAGCAGCATTGCACATAGATATACAGCAGTGGCTATTGCATGCATAATACAGATAAGAATCTGTCGAAGCCGCGCTTCACACAGCATGGATTTGGCTGATCCCTGTCAGTACTACTCCCTGCAATAGCCGCTGCTGCAGATCTATGCACTATGCTGCTCTGACAGCTTTGAAGGTATAATTCAAAGCTGGCAGAGCAGCTTTATACATAGATATAGAGCAGCGTCTATCGCAGGAATAGGGGGCCTTTCAACTTGCTGATTGGCTCCCTTAAAATATCGGGCGCTTGCTCCCAATATAAATTGAACTTTTCAGAAGACCAAATAATCATACAGAGCATTTCTGGTTTGTTTATTTGGCGTTTGAAGAAACGATCCTGGCCATACACTACATCAATTATTTGCCCGATCACCCGATAATTGGGCGATCGGGCCGATAATCGCTCTAGTGTATGGCCAGCTTAAAAAGCGTCTGCTTCTTAGGTGTGAGTACAATCCAAAAAACCAAACTCGATGTGTAGCAAAACTGTCAATACAGAGTTTGAGAGTAAAAGCAAACCAGGAGCCTGGTCAAAACCGCGTCGAATTGTCAGGGAAAGCAAATTTAAACTTTATTCATAAAGGGCCAGATCCAGACCTACGTCTGTGTTACAAACTAGCCAGGGGCGTTTTTAGAAATGAAGGGGCCCGTGTGCAGACCACCCAGTCGGGCCCCCCTCTTCTTCTTCCCAACCCCATCTATATCTATACAAACGGTGACGGTCTCTACCAGCCTACCGTTCCCAATAGTGCACTGTGCGCAGGCATCACGCAGGGATACCAGGTGCACTGCACAGCCTCACGCTCTGCAAACAGAAGAGGAGCATGAGGCTGCGCAGTGCGCGCACGTCTGACATCCCCACGTGACGCCAGCGCAGAGTGCACTGTTGGGAACGGAAGGCTGGTGGAGACAGTCACCGTTTGTACAGATATAGGTGGTACTGGGATCCTCCATTGGGTGCAGGGTGAGTGCCACGGGCGGCCCCCTTGTCTGCAGGGGCCCGTGTGCACTGCACACTCTGCCCCCCTAGGAGCTACGTAAAATCTCGGCATGAACACACTGCACTTGAAATGTTTAAAATCCCGAATGAGAGTCACTGCGCATGCGCAGGACTTCATTCATGAACTCTTCAATATCTTTTTATAATCATAACTGCGGCAGGACGTAACTACGCGATGGTCGTTACTACGTAACCCAGCCCATACTGTACGATTTAAATGCCTCCCCCTGCCTATATTCCGTAACTGGAGCGTATTTACAGTGATTGTAATATAAGCACGCCCATTCATCTGTAATTACGCTAATGTTATGGGCGACTTATTTTCAATTACAGCCGCCATGAGTTCGACAGGAAACATCTGCTGGGTGCATGCGCAGAACGTGCTTACAGCCGAAGTTACGCTTACAGCTGGCATTAATATGCCCACGGGATTAGTTCTGGATCAGGCCCAAAGATACAAATTCCCTGTATAAATGTAATAAATGAATAAACGTTAATTTGCACCCCTCACATAGTCACGTGGTTTATTTAGATCAATACTTGCACCTGTTTCTCCCTTTAAAAAGATGTAAATGCAGTTCTGGATCCTCAAGTGTATAGTAGGATATAGCAAATAACTTGAGAATCAACAGAAATTTGGCGTAACGAGCAGGATTAAAGCCACGGATTGAGAAACACAGATCAGGAGGACAGCAGCTATGAGTCCAGCTAAGAGTTGCATGACAATATGTATGTACATCGATTGTGTAGATTAGGACACAAGGAAGAGGACACATGGTCCGAGGGTCTTGCTCACAAGAACTTACATTCGAGAGGGGGAGACAATAGGGTTAATGCAGCAAGAAAGAATCAGTCTTTATTCAGCAGTAGGTTGAGAAAGGTGACAGACTGGAAAGAATATTTTATGTAATTGTTGCTTTTGTATAATTATGAAGAAAGAGCATATATGATTCCAAGTTTCAATGGGATTTTAATATCATATTTAATTTATTCATTGGAATCCTACACTTTTATCTCTGTGCTTAAAGTATCCAAGTGATTTATTGTAGCCAATGTCTTGCTTTGTTTCTGAGTTTCCCCATAAGGACCCTTATGTAGACCTCCATACATGCACTAACCACATGCCACTTAGTCTAATCTTGGGACATTCACCCACGCCTAACTACATGCCACAAATATCTCAGCCACTGCACAAAACACTGCGCTACTCTCTCTTCCTTCTCTGGTTGGATGTACTGTAGTCACATGAGACAGTTAGCAGTTCAAATATGCATATTCTGTGTATACTGAGTGGGTGCATGGTGGCTCAGTGAATAGCACTTGTGTCTCACAGCACTGAGGTCATGAGTTCAATTCCCAAACTAGGCCTTATCTGTGTGGAGCTTGTAAGTTCTCCCAGTGTCTGTGTGGGTTTTCTCTGGGTGCTCTGGTTTCCTCCCACACACCTGGTAGGTTAATTTTCTGCTGACTAAATTAACCCTAGTCTGTGTGTATGTATGTGTTAGTATGTAGCTTCATATACAGCAGAGACTTATGTGAATGTCTAATGTTCTCTGTAGCAGCACAAATTGCAGCTATATAAATAAGTGATAAATACAATAGTATGTGCACCCCTCATGGTAACCTACAAATTGATTTGGACAACCATCAGTTTGTGTAACTGTGCTTCAACGCAGTCTGGAACCAGTTGATGACAGGGTGTTGGTCCACAGCACTATTTTGGAGGCCTTAAGGAGGGCCTTGTTGGTTTAGCTCTCAATTTAACATGCGGCATATGACCCAATATAGGGACTCTCACTCTTTAGAGTTAAGATCACCACAGCAGAAAAGCCTTACTAGGGGCTGGTGGCGTATCATATATTTGGAAATGAGTGTAGCTAATGTTTCTGCATTTTAACTTACCGATAGAATGGCAGATTAGCTACTGGTTTATGGCAATGGGCCTGATTCAGATTTAAGAAGGAGCTTGAAATTAAGGACCTGATTCACACTTAAGAAAGTTCTAAAAATAAGAACTTAAAGTTACGCCTGGGCAATATCATGTTGCTTTTGGGGGGAGTCAAGTTAATAGCATTCTTTGCATGCAGGAATACATCTTCGATTAGCTTGCTGCACATAGATACTGACCAGCTTTAGTATTACACTGTTATTTAGACATGGTCTGGAAATTATCACCTCTCAACACTAGTGCTGTTTGCAACAGATGAAATATGACTCCCCTGCAATCACCATGCCCAGGAGTGACTTTAAGTTCCTGGGCTAAACCATGTTGATTGCAGGGGGAGTCATATTTCATCTGTTGCAAACAGCACTAGTGTTGAGAGGTGATAATTTCCAGACCATGTCTAAATAACAGTGTAATACTAAAGCTGGTCAGTATCTATGTGCAGCAAGCTATTCGAAGATGTATTCCTGCATGCAAAGAATGCTATTAACTTGACTCCCCCCAAAAACAACATGATATTGCCCAGGCATAACTTTAAGTTCTTATTTTTAGAACTTTCTTAAGTGTGAATCAGGTCCTTAATTACCAATCAAAATTCCATATGTAAAAATGATCTCTGCATAGCAGTAAAAATGTACATATCTTACTCGTAGGTCCAGATTTACTAAGCTGCGGGTTTGTAAAAGTGGAGATATTACCCATAGCAACCAATCAGATTTTAGCTGACATTCTCTAGTATGTAATTAAAAAGTGAGAGCTGATTGGTTGCTATAGGCAACATCTCCATTTTTCTAAACCCACAGCTTAGTAAATCTAGCCCTTAGTGTAACTCTTGGGCTGTTTCCCTCTGTTATGTAACATTCTGAATTCTGTCTATACAGCACAGATGTGTATAGCTTTTGAATTTATTTTATGAAGAGCTTATTAATTTTCCTGCCAACAGTGAATCAGTCTCCTTATGTTCTAATATCAGGGTTGCCGACTCTCCCGGAATGTCCGTGAGACTCCCGAAATTCGGGCAGTACTCCCGGTATCCCGGGAGAGCCAGCAAATCTCCCGCAAGTGACTTGAGGCCCGTGGTTTCACTGAAACCACG
>WWET01006699.1:0-12876 GCA_011038615.1 Limnodynastes dumerilii
ATACATATATATATATATATATATACTATACTATGTATCTATGTATGTATCTATGGAAGACGGCCGTAGTTCTGGATCCGGCCCATTAACTTCATTCATACAATTACAAACAATTACCCAACATAGATCCATGTCTGATAACTTCCTAGCTGCCATGATCCAGCAAAGGAATGTCCTGTAAACATATACTTATCCATCCTGGTCCAGGCATCTTCACATGTACACAGTCAGAGAGAGAGTGTGAGCCTCACATCAGCTTTTGTTATTCTCAGTATAGGTGGAGCTTTGTACAGGAAGTCGTCACACCTCTGGTCAGGTGTCCACAACTAGCTAGGAAACAATGTCCTTTGTTTGCTGTGAAACAAAGACCTTTACAAAATGGCAGATTCAACATGTGGCTAATATCTTTCAATGGAAACTAAATATTCCAACAGAATCCCTTCATT
This sequence comes from Limnodynastes dumerilii, assembly GCA_011038615.1. Taxonomy (NCBI): domain Eukaryota; kingdom Metazoa; phylum Chordata; class Amphibia; order Anura; family Limnodynastidae; genus Limnodynastes; species Limnodynastes dumerilii. The sequence continues at coordinate 447 of WWET01006699.1, forward strand.
ACACACCCTAGGCTACAAGATTATTGTTGCTAATTATATACATAATTTTGTGGCCAAACATGACAATGAGTTCAATGTACTCCAATAAGCTCTAAAGTAACCAGATCTCTTATTGTGGTAAAATGCAAGATTTATTTTACTTTCCACTAAATCTGCAGTGTGATGTTATTTTTCTCAGCATAGACCAAAATTTATAACTAATTTTTCCAACACCTTACTTACCACATGCCACCATTTTCTGGGTGGTAGTAACTAGCAGTATAAATCTCTACCTTATACTAAAGATCCATCCTTGCATAGTGTAGTGGTTGCTAAAGTCTGCAGCGCAGACCCTTGGGGTGCCACAATGCATACTAAAGGGTGCCCCAAAGCCAGAGAAGCTGCAGGGAGAGAGGCTATGTCATGCTTAGTACTCAAGCCATACACAATAGTGCTGTTTCTTTCCTTGCAGCTCCTTGTTGTGTACTGGCTTACTGAATAATAACTGGCAAAGAAGCGGTGTTACGTTGATGTTAACTATGATTGTAAATGCTTAGCACAGCCTCACTCCTCATCAATTAATGAGAAAACCAGGAACTACAGAAGGAGAGAGGATGCCCTACCTTGATATGACCTAAGAGCCTTAACCAAAAACCCAGTGTACACCGAGAAGCAGCTCCTGTGCAAATCACACATCTGCCACAACAGCAGAAAATCTGCAAAAGCTTAAGTGAAAAAGTGAGTAAATAGGAGGACCAGGACAGAGGAATGGCATATGTGATACTATTGTGTAGTATGTGGAACTTTACTTTAAAACCAGAGGAACTTGTTCAGAGGAACAGAGAAGGGAAAGGGGATAGCAGCTTTCACATATATCAGAAATAAAACTTACTTCACCGAAATGGTGGTTGATAAGTGCAATAACCTCCCATCTAAGGTGGTTGGGCCTGATCCAGCGCTACGAAAATTCGCACGACGGGCGAATGCGTACGTTCGACCGTGCGAAAAACCATACACGCCCCTAACACTCCCATAGTAAAGTACCTGCATACGACGCCTATACCCTACACTGGGTACGACCGTCGGCCGTACGAAAATTCGCACAAAATACGCTGAGCGTACGGGCTTAGCACGCCCATACTGTACAATTTAAATGGCTATCCCCGCCTCCCTGTAGTAAAACGGGCGCCCAGCCGACCATCGTAAAGAACGCACGCCCCGCGAGCGAAAAATACGCTCACAATACGCCCGCTATTCGCTCATGACGCCCGGGCGACCGGAAGCTGTCATACTGGGCATGCGCGTTGCGAATTTTTCCCCGAATTTTCGCATACGCTCGTCGTACGCTCGCTTGCGGTCGTTGCTCTGGATCAGGCCCGTTGAGGCTAACGCAGTAGAAGAGTTTAAACATACTTGAAATAAATATAGGACATCCTAAATCTCAAATTAAATTGAGGGTAAAATAGGGTCAGCATAGTTTTAAATAAACAATTAGGCAGACTGAATGGGCCATGTGGCTCTTATCTGCCATCACTTTTTATGTTCCTAAATTGTTTACTGAAAAAAGTCATTGAAAAAAAAAACCGTTTGTCTTTGGATATTTGTACATCATTTTGGAAACAACTTATTAAGTATTTATGCACTGCCTTAAAGACTTATTAAGTTGTTCTGAACTAACAACTTAAATAACAGGAATGTTCAGTATTTATTTTTGCTTTGAAAAAAAAAAAAACTATTAAGACAAGAAAGGACTAAGTATGGGAACCATTTGTCTAAAGCTTAAACGGTCTAAACCACGCATTTTTGAAAATGAACCACAATCTGCATGAACTGACACCATACAGATATGCAAGGCTTTTGGAGAGATGTGATCACAATGAAAAAAGCCATATCAATAAGATAGAACACATTATCAATATATTTTATTATATATTTATTGCACCAGAGTTAACAGCACATTCAAATACGCCGTTGCTATAACAAAAATGTTCCCATAAGGTTCACTATACAAATTAACAGTTGGTGTAAAAACACTTTTTAAAAATAAAAAAGCAATGACTTTGGTATGATCTGACTGATTTGATGACCAGGATAAACAAGAGTAAAATAGCATTCATCAAATTGCTAAACAAAAATCAATGAATATTTACATTAGTTGTGTCCAGAATGCTTTTGCACTAATAGCCTTATATATTGATACATGAAGTTGGTCCACATGCTGTAGAAAAAAAGCTTTTTGATCGGGAGTTGGAAAATGTGTGAAATAATTTTCTTACATCAAAACTACATAGTGACATAGTTGATGAGGTTGAAAAAGAAACCAGTCCATCAAGTTTAACCTACTATGGATCTCCTGCAATCCTTAGAATTAAAATTAATCCAGCTGCCAATCTGTTTCAATCTGGAAAAACCCTTCCTGACCCAAGATGGCATGTCTATGTCTCCCTGGCTCCTCTACTATCCTTCATTTTAATTAACAGCCGTAACCCTGGATACCCTTTTTCCTTAAAATAAAAAAAAACATGTCTAACCCTTTTTTAATCTTAATAGTCCATGTATTATTTACTTAATAGAAGGCCTCATCTTAACAGAATTAGCCCTTTACCTAATCTTTTATATCGGTTTGTTCATTTTTTACTTTGACTTATTTATGGAAAAGTCATTATCTCTATAATTACTTGTTGTTTCACCTTTAATATTCCATATATGATAGTGGGTTAAATAAATGGTTTATACCTCAGATACATAGAATTACACTTTTCCATAACAGAAAGGTTTATTTAGGTTTGTGGGTTAAACTATTGGTATTTTAATATTATAATATTTACTATCCCATGTTCATCATTAATAGAAGGTGCATTTTCATTTTGAAATATAGGTTCACCCGTTTTAGATATACTAATATATGGTACATTTTGTATCAATTTAAATGTATATTGTCAGCTCAGTTAGAATTGACATTGACATCTATTGCTTGTTATTTTTCTGGGAGAATTTTAGTGTTTAGTTGTTGTTCTGTATACATCATGTCCAATAGTCTCTATCGAGTTAGAATATTAACTACCTACAATATGGATCTTATTTAATTATCTTGTTTATGATTTGCTTTGATTTATCTTTGCATTCATGGTTTTTTATTATTCCTTGTCTTTTGGTTTATGACTCACTGTTTCTATTTGTTTATACATTTTCAGTTTAGTTACATGTCCTTTTCATTTGTTATTCTTTATTTAGACATTCATTATATACTTGTTATTTATAGTTTATAGATTATTTGATGAATGTAAACCTTTTGTAAGTACATCTTGGGGCTGATTCAGAGTTTGGGAATAAGGGCAAAAGGTGCAAGTGAACAGCTCAGCTAAACCATTTTGCAATATGAGGGGAGATAATTTTAATTCTTTTTTGCATACAGGCAAAAAAAAACAAAAAAACTAAGTTTGCACATACAACTCACATTCTGCTTATCTTTATGTTTAATCTATACATAAGAGTTGAGCTATGAAACTTCACCTCTCAATTCTAATTTCACAATATAAATTTGCCCCCCCCTTGCGGTTCAACATGGCATTGCTCAGGTTTACACTTGCACCTAAAAATAAAATGAAAAAATAGGTGAATCAGCCCCCTTCTCGACAATGTGAATTCCTCTATCAAATGTAATTGAGAGCAGCAATGATAGAGTTAATGCTAATGTGCATTTCTACGGTGAATAAAAACGATTGATTGTTACAAATGTCGAAATGGGATATTTGCCCATAAGTTATGTACAGTCAGGTGCATATATTTTGGGACATCGACACAATTCTCATGTTTTGGGCTCTATACACCACCACAATGGATTTGACATAAAACAAACAAGATACGCTTTAACTGCAGACTTTCAGCTTTAATTTGAGGGTATTTATATCCAAATCAGGTGACCGGTGTAGGCATTACCACGGTTTCTATATGTGCCTCCCACTTTTGAATGGACCAAAAGTAACGGGACAAACTAAACAACCCTAAATCAAACTTTCACTTAGAATACTTTGTTGCAAATCCTTTGCAGTCAATTACAGCCTGAAGTCTGGAATGCCTAGACATCACCAGACGCTGGGTTTCACCTGGTGATGCTCTGCGAGGCCTCTACTGCTAATGTCTTCAGTTCCTGCTTGTTCTTGGGGCATTTTCCCTTCAGTTTTGTCTTTATCAAGTGAAATGCATGCTCAATCGGATTCAGGTCAGGTGACTGACTTGGCCATTGCATAACATTCCACTTTTTAGCCTTAAAAAAAAATCTTTGGTTGCTTTTGTAGTATGCTTCGGGTCATTGTCCATCTGCACTGTGAAGCGCCGTCCAATGAGTTTTGAAGCATTTGACTATGAGCAGATATTGCCCAAAACACTTCAGAATTCATCCTGCTGCTTTTGTCAGCAGACACATCATCAAATACAAGGGAACCAGTTCCATCGGCAGTCATACATGCCCAGGCCATGACATTACCACCACCATGCTTCACTGATGAGGTGGTATGTTTTGGATCATGAGCAGTTCCTTTCCTTCTCCATAAATGGCTTTTTTAGATGTTGTTTGGCAAACTGTAATCTGGTCTTCCTGGAACCCTCTATATTCACTCTTGTGAAGTCTTCTCTTGATTGTTACCTACCTCCTGGATAGTGTTATTAATTTGGCCGACTGTTGTGAAGGGATTTTTCTTCACCAGGGAAAAAAATTCTTCTGTCATCCACCACAGTTGTTTTCCATGGTCTTCCGGGTTCTTTTGGTGTTGCCGAGTTCTACGGTGCGCTTTATTTTTAAGAATGTTCCAAACAGTTGATTTGGCCACACCTAATGTGTTTGCTATCTCTATGATGGGTTTGTTTTGATTTTTCAGCCTAATGATGGCTTGCTTCACTGATAGTGACAGCTCTTTGGATCTCATATTGAGAGTCGACAGCAACAGATTCAGAATGCAAATGTCACACCTAGAATCAACTCCAGACCTTTTACCTGCTTAATTGATGATGAAATAACGAGGGAATAGCCCACACCTGTCCATTAAATAGCTTTTGAGTCGATTGTCCCAATACTTTTGGTACCTTCAAAAGTGGGAGGCACATATAGAAACCGTTGTAATTCCTACACCGTTCACTTGATTTGGATGTAAATACCCTCAAATTAAAGCTGAAAGTCTGCGGTTAAAGCACATCTTGTTTGATTTATTTCAAATCCATCATGGTGGTGTATAGAGCCCAAAATATGAGAATTGTGTCGATGTGCCGTATGCAGAACTTTCAGCAATGTGTTACTGCGCATGCGCAGTAATTTTGTTGCGTAATCTACGTTACTTCTTGCAACGTAGATTGCGTATACACGGTCTGAAATATATATATATATGTACCTGACTGTATGTATATTGCAAATAACTCCCACAGTATAGTCTTAAATAGTTTTTTAATGCTTCATAATGCTGAGAATATTATAGTTAAGGCTGGTGTGATTTCAAATGTTACCACTGAGAATTATTGGCGGTCGGATAAAAGACCGCCAATCAGTCTTTGAGTCACCACATTGAGAAAGAGGCATTCCCTTGAAACGCGTCAGCCGGACTCATACAGACTTCTGGGATTCCCTCTGGCTGTGAAAAATCCTTCTGGATGCGGTTAACATCTACACTTCCCGGGACTTATGTACTGTGTCGGACTCTATTTTGCTCGGTAGGATCGCTCTTTTTAATCTGTTTACCCAAGTGTGTTATTTATATTGTATCTTAAGAACTGTTACATTGTGTCTATATGAATTAGTTATTTATTAAACTGTTAATATATATTTCTGTATACCATTTTACCTATTAAAAAGACATGAAGTAACTGTGTTTTTTGGATGTTTTAAGGACTTAAACACACATGATGCTTATATTTTCTTTTGTCTTTTTCTATTATGGATCGCTTGAGAATTGATACAAGTGTTTGAAAGACTGACTTTGCATCATCACAGCAGCCACTTATTTATTATTTTATTGACAATTTAGTGTCTCAAAAGCTGCCTAATAGACCCTTTTTCATTTTTGTATATTTTCCACAGGGGATTGTAGGACCCTCTAGGCTCTTTATGCAGCTGCTGGTTTGAGACTAGCGCAGTGGGCAACACTCTTTTTTAAATTCTAAATAATATTGAAAATGTAGTACAAATATGAATCTAACATTTCATTTCAATAATATTTCTTTACCTACATAAAATTTCTAATATGATTTCTGGATAACTGTGATTATAAATAGAAAACTTTACAAAATTATAATTTACATAATAAAAACTGTAGGACAATGGACCGGATCCAGAAGTAATAACGTCAGGAGACGCACGTCCATACATTTGCAGGTACAATGAAGGTCCCGACCCTTCATTCATGCCTTTCAACTAAAAGTCGGGGGGAGGGGGAAGGCCAGGTATGCATTGATCATGGATCAATGTGTAACAGTTAAGGTAGCCTTTTGGACACATAAGTATCCAGAATTACTCCCGATAGAAGGGAGTGACAGGGGCATGCACTCCACTTTACCATTCATAATTTCTGACCCCTGCGTGTTCATAGAGCATGTGCGTGTCTGGATCTGGCCCAATGTGTTTAATAGCATAAAGCACACAAAGTAAGCATTACAAAAACACCAAATAAGGTTATGCAAATGAATACAATAACAGTATCTAAAATGTATCTAATAACTAGTCTGATAATAAATAAACATTGTTACCAACATAAACAGCATTAAATTACCTGTGACTTTCCACTGTATAATAGTTTAAAAACATTTAAAACTTTTGTAGATGGCCACTTAGTAACCTAATATAGTATCTTATTACTCTACACAAACAATATGACTGTATTTCATGCTGACAAGGAATACCATACTAGTATACATCGATGTTCTGTATCTCCTGATCCACAACCAAAATTTTTTAATTAATGCTTGTTAAATTAATGTGGTAAAACTAAATTTTTAAGTAATGTGGAAAAGACTGATGTCCATGATATCACTACCAATATGAGAAAAACACATAAGGAACTAAAAATCAGTTTCAAACACACAGTTTATTGCTACCACAATGTTTTGGTTTTTTTTTACATATATTGCCAACTGCCATATGAACTTAAATAAACACTCCCCATAGCTTGCTATGCCACAATATCCATGCGTGAAGCATATTTTGTTAGAGTTTAGATGTCTTTCTTTAGATTTAGCGAATAGCTTGTACTCACTAGTTATAAAGACATCAAGGACTATATTTAATGTTGCATGGAACTTCATAGAGGGGGAAGCTCATCTGTCAACCAGACACAGTCAGTCCAGATGTATGACTCTCCATTACTTGGAATTCAGAATTTCTTCCAAACTAAATGACTCTGAATCAGTAATCTGTTTGCTTTTAGGAACAGCTGGAAATAGGGACTGCATTTTTTCTTTAAATTCTTTTAGCTGGAGAAATAAACAGAAAGAGGAGGAAAAAAGTTACAGAAAACATGTTATAGCAAGTACTGGATTCCACATGTTTACACTAATAATAATAATAATAATAAAACATACAACAACAAACCAAGCCAAAGAAAGATTTTTCTTGCAATTCCACCTTTGATTATCTACACAAAAGAACACTACTAATATAGACTTAGAAATAACCCCAGTGGCACATTGAACATCTACATGACTTTATAGAGAACAAGAGCTGGGATTTACTCATCTACTGTTTAGTTGCTTAATTACTTCTTGAGAAACCATATTTCCTTACCTATGTGAAGAATATGTTGCACACTACTGGTTTGATCCATTACATGAAACTCAGTAAGTAACTCACTGGGATTTAAAATTAAAAAAAAAAACAATAGAAACATGTAAACATATTACAGTGCACCCATAAGATAATGTAGTGCATCATACTTAGAATTAGAATCCTGGCTAACTAGCAGAAATAAAGCCTCAAAGCAACTTTGGAAACGGACTTAAAAATGTATCATTTATATGTCATTGTGTTCTTCTGTAAAATAGTAAACCATTCATCATTACATCATAAGGCAATTGTAGAAAATAGTATTTTGCTTCGGTATAATACTTCTAAAGCAAAGTATATAGGCTATGCTTTATGGAAATTACAGGTTATGCATGCACTGTATGAAACCACCTTTTCAGTAGAATATAGTAAAATACAATAGCTTTGGCTTTGAAGTATAACATGAGTGCAATCCTAAACAAGGATATATTGCTGAGTATCCTGACGGCCCCCTGGATTTCCACTGCAGGAACTATTTACATAAATAAATATGAAGCTTAACAAAATTCTGAATATAAAAACAACACTTGTATTGCACAACTGTATTCTTTCTGGGAACACCCTTTATTTCCTTCTTAATTATAAACCCACAAAGCAGAATTTTGCTTAATATCCCAAAGAGAAATTATGAATTATGAATATTTTAAGGTTAAGAATGCAATATTTTGTATATATTCATTATCATAAAACTGGCTACACTAAAAACACAAGAACATTCTTCAGTCAGATTGCTTTTTAAATGTTTGACTTTTAAAGAACAAGAGTAAAGCCTGAATCCAGACAAAGATTCCATTAACTTTCTATTTTGGTCTTTAATCTGGTGGAAATGCTTTCACACCACTCATGTGGGAACTTGTGATTATGTCTTTGAAGTAGAACACTGAGTGGCATCAGTGTCATGCAGGCCCCATTGGGATTCTTCTCTAACTTGGTCATGTCTTTCAAGTAAGGCTGCAGGGAATAGAAAACTCACTTCCTAGTAATAAATTACAAGGATTAGCTGTGGAATGAGGCGATGAGGGAAAAAAAAGCATGTTCCTATTTTAAAACTCACTGTAGTTTTGGAAAAATATACATTCCGTTTCCTTTGGTTTAGTATAGAAACTATTTAATCATTGTTCTACATACACCAGTTACAAATCTGTCTCTTATTTACCACATATACTACAATTTTCATTTCTGGAAAAGTGGGGTATGACAGATTTAAATAACCCCTCCTCCAAGTTAAAAACACCAAAATACCCGTGCCTTTTATACATTACTTGTTTATAGAGCTAGGAATTCAAAGGTGACTTATAATTTCTACCTGTACTGTGCTGCTCCATGATAAATGATTACATATCAGATCATGCTCTCTGAAGTGATTGCTAATGAATTATGATTACAACACAGTTGTACCATCAAAATGATATTTTCTTTCGTAAAAACATCGCTTGTATATCATTTTGTTAAAAATTATGTTTAGACCCAGAAAGAATGAGTGGAATTGTTTTGTTGACTAAACAAAAATCTTTTAAGCATAATGTTTTTTTTAAGTTTAATATTTATTAAACTGTAATTGCTTTAGATATCAGTCTGCTTAATATATTTTAAAAGATACATTAACAATTAAAACTAAGTTCGGTCGAATAAGTCGTATGAAAGTATATACTGTTTATAAAGGGCATATAGCATACAATACTGTAACTTTTATGTATATCGCCTTGAATACCCATTTAATATATCAGTACAATACCATTTAATTTACTATCTTTTCTTCTGTGGGGAGATATCCATAGTATCTACTGACATGAGTGGAATTGCCACAGCTTGTTTCTATGCGTGTGTGTGTGCAGCATTACACACATACATAGAATTATATACAGCCCTTTTGCTCACCTTCCCTAAACCAAGCATCATACTGTTAACCATAATTCACTTAGTCTATGTAGTGAGAGATCCAGATAAATCCTATACCATTTTGGACAAGTTTATCCCCAACATAGTGGATTATTATCAGCATGTGCCCTCAAATAAGATACAAACAATATACAATTTAAGATAAAAAAATGAGGCACGGCTCCCGCACTCCACAAAAGGCAGTCACAACAAAATGAAATAAAAACATTAAATAGTAAGAATGAAAGGTCTTCAAGAAGAAGTTCCCGTTGGTTCTTATTAAAATTGTCTTTACAAACTTAGGAATTTCTTGAAATTTAAATGGTCTGGGGCTGCTTCTTTTAAGTCAGACTTTCTTATCGATGCCATCCAGTTCATTTTAAAACATAATTATCTTTCATTTGGAGATAAGTGCTAGAGACAGGTTCGCAGGACTGCGATGGGGGCGAAGGTCGTGCAGAGTTACACAAACCTGTTTGTGGCACAATGGGAAAATTCTACCATCTGGTCCCAAAGTAATACATAAAAAACAACCCCTAGTATACTCTGATTAAGATTTATCCATGATTTCCTCTGTATATGGGCAGGAGGGGAAGCCCTCCTTAAGGAATTCACCAACTATATCAACAAGAATTACCTCATCTTTATGGTGGAACACAGTGCACAGAAGGCCTTTTTCCTGGACCTACAGATCTTGGTAGAAGATACCCATCTAATTTACAAGAACTCACATCAAAGTTGAAGTTAATACGTTTATTCCTGCATCAAGCAACAATCAAGCAAACTGGCTTAGAAACATCCCGAATGGGCAGTTTAAAATAATCAGTAGGAACTGTCCCAAAACAGAAGATTATGATAAACAAGCCCATGACCTGAAGTGACGGTTCCTGGAAAAGAACAACAATGCCATACGGGTAGAGGAAGCCCTTGTCTCCAAATAGAACTTTCTAAAGGGGTCACTCCTTAGAGGTAAAGAAACAAAGCCCAAGGTGATTTACAGGAAAGCCAAACATTTGAAAAACATTGTAGCACCCAGTGCAAATATCCCGAAGCCCCACACCTCTTCCACCTGGATGGGGGAGGTTAATGATGGTTTTTATTACTGCAATAAATGCTCAGCTTGTAAAAAAATACAAACGGCAGAGAAACAAATCTTACCATGGAGTTTATGTCAAATTTGACCAAGACATCGTTCAAAATTAAGGAGAGGATGTCGTGTGACACAAAGAGTCTTAGAGTAGGCCACACAATAAGATGCCTAAAAGACAGAATCTCTGAGCATATTAGAAACATCAAGAAGGGTGTGCTTTCACACAGTAACCCAGTACACTTTTTTGGAAAAAAACATCAACAAGATCCAACCCAGTTACGGTTCACTGGTATCAAGAAAGTGGAGAAAAACTGAGAAAATTTCAGAATAGCAAGAGGTCTTAACATTGATCTAGATCTGGGATCCCTCCTCTTCGAATAAGCAAACCCCTTGATCCTGAATTATTCTTCCCACCTTTTACCATTTTTCCCTCCCCAACTTCTACCATTACTCCCACTTTGTGATTTCCCTCTTTTTCCTTTTAACCATTTTTTATTTTTATATTTATTATTTTATTGTTCATTGTTCTTTTTTTATTCTGATATTCATTTTCATTTTCATAGCCCTATCTGGAGAAACTCCTGCCAAATTTTTTTTTTTTTTTTTTAATTTTTATCACTAGCAGCTCACCGTGGCTCTAGTTTTTGTATTGTATTGTTTGAGTCTGTTATACCACTCAAGTTCAAATCATCATTCAGCATGATACAGTAAATCTGTAGTGTTTAACCTTGCGAAACACTGAACAGCTTATATCAATCACCGCGGTTCTAACCTGACTGCCGCCAGAGCCGGTCTATTAACTTGGTTGTCAATCTCAATCTGATCGAAAATTGGAAACGGAAAGCACTTTATAAACCCCTGACCGCAGGAAATATCCACTCTTGGACGCCATTACCCTGACGAAGCCCGCATTGTGGCAGGTGTAACGCGATTGGTTTTTGGTGCCTGGAGATCCTCCTTTTACCGACTGCATCCAACTCGAATCACCCACTTATTCATTCATTTATTAGCCGGGCTGCTGCCACTGCATACAGAAAGCAACCCCTCTGAACCACCATTGTCTTGCAGCCCCTTCCACCGGAGCACTGCTCTCATTTTGAATTTGGACTACATAGATACCTCTACACCTAACTAGATCGGGGTGCATTAAAACGGTCACGGAATTCGGACTGATCATCAATGAACAAAAAATGCTGGTTTGAATCCAAGAAGTGGACTGTCAGAGACATATTAGAGATTGTCCACAAGCTCTTTGTAGTTGTCTGTCTAATGGTTCTCTAAGAAGTTCTTGGGAAATGCTTTTGAGAGCCTTCCTTGCAGCTCATTCCATAGGATTAAACAGGTCAAAGTACCCACTGAGCATAAGAGGACCTCAAAGATCCCTTGTTTGAGCTTTGACTCACTCACCTTCAGGAATTTCTGTCTTAAGTAGTCAAAGGCAATTCCACACTGATTCAATGCTTTGATGAAGTTCTTGGCAAGACACAGTTTTAAATGGAGCAGAGGAAGATAAGACTCTCTGGATCAACATGTGGGGCACTGACAACATTCTTCATCCCTGGGGGTAAGTGACGTTTGCTTTGGCCACTGCTTCTGAACATAGTAGTTTGCCTGGTCTCTGCTATCCAACTCGCACAGAAGATAGTGGTATTTTGTGTAACTGAATTGAGGTTCAGCAT
>WWET01006700.1:12150-27539 GCA_011038615.1 Limnodynastes dumerilii
ATGGAAGGGGAGGGTTGGGGGAATGTTAGGGTAATGGAAGGGGAATGTTAAGGTAATGGAAGGGGAATGTTAGGGTAATGGAAGGGGAAGTGGCTAAGCATAAATGGAAAGTCTCGGTGTGGTCGTAGATGTCCCAGGTATCCAGGAGAATTCCTAGTATACACGCTCCCCAAGTGGCAATGCCAGACAGGCCGTTCTCCAGGGCACAGCAGCAATACTGGGAGTCCTGGCAGCAGCTGCAATGACAAAGTCCCCTGAAAACAATACCATGCACAGGAGAAGGAGAGCATCAACACCTGCCAGCTGACGCGTTTCGGGGCTCAGCCCTTTCTCAACAATCATCCCTTTTGAGAAACGCGTCAAGTTTCCGGCAGGTGTTGATTATAGGACCTCTCCTTTTCCTGTGCGCCCTTTCGAAAAAAAAGTTTTCAGCGGGGACCTGCACCCTCACCTTACAGACCTGAAACAATGGGCCAGATGGAGAAACAAGTATGCGCGGTGCTTGCAAGTCCTCCGCAGTGGAAGTAAATTTACGACAGCGCGTTCCATATGTTGTAATGTGCGAGGATAGATCGCTCCCCCTGCATGTGCGTCACCTCCATACCCAGGACCCTGCCTTAACCTCTACTTCATAGCTGCCAGCTTTTACTCTCTTCCCTCCGGGGGATCTTAGAGGAAAGGAGGAAATATCCGTGTGGGGGCGGGGCTAAGTGACGCGATTTTATGCTTATCCATAAGACGACCATAGAGAATCTTTCCATGGACGGTAATGAGTTACCAATAAATGCAGAGGGGGAGGAACCAGCGTAAGACGTGAGATACAGGGAACCGCGGACGCTGCCGGGAGACTTAAATATCAACGCTGGAAGTAAGTAAAAGAGAAGTTTCCATGAAGTGTTATTAATCCCGTGGTCAGCGCGAGGGAGGCGACATGAACGACTTCATCGCACTCTCCGTATATACAAGAGATGCCGTGCAACGTCTAACAATGAACTCACCAACATTCTGCTGTTTACATTTTATTATAATTCTTTAATGAAACCAAATGTTGCGGGTTTGGGAAAACGCTGTACCCTGAAGATCACTGTTACACAGTCACAGCCCATTACCAGCCACAGAACATCAGTGAAAGAAGAATCTGTTACCGGTGACATGGGACAATAACACGGCTCCTTCTGCCAAACTCTGTAAAGACTGCACGGAGTCAATCTACCTAAATGGAGGCACTTCTGTCATGTGAATCTGGCCTATGAAGGATAGAAAGACGCGTGTAACAGATGATTTAATACCGACAACAGGCCATATTCAGACCACCGGACGTCCGGTGTTTACCGAAATTGTATACTGCACATGTGTAGTCATTTTTTTTACATTTTCTATGTATCTTTTCTTAGAGTACGTAATCTACGGAACGAAACAATGCGTGGCAGCTATTATCGGTAAATTAAGGACGTATGTGCAATACGTCCGGGGCTGTGTGACTGCTATGCGGACAAGGTCCAATTCTTATCCTTACTACAACTAAATCCTGCACCTCCTACTGTCCACTATCACCATCATCATCCTACAGAGAGGTCCTACAGGCAGAGTGGAGCCTGGGTGAGCGTAGAGATCTGAAGAGACGGAGGGAATGCATGTGACAGATTAAAGCGAGTTTTAGGGATTGTGTGAAGGTTGGGAGAGAGACGGGTAGAACGAGACGAGGAGTTGGGGAGCAGCACGGGAGAAGACTTAGAGACTTATAAGAAGGATCAGTCATTTGAAGGTCACTGGTGGAGTCGTCAGCAAAAGGTCAGGCTGGAAATAGCCTGGGGCTCGGAGACTGTGTGCGACATCACACAACCAAAAATTGTGTTGCCTAAGTAATGACACAAAGTGTATCGATACCTTTTACGTTATTCAATGACCGGAGAAGACTAAAGATGTCTCAGTGAGACATCCGAAGTGTTAGGCAAGGGCGTCACTACAGGCGGAGTGGTAGCTACGGGGCCCGGAGAAGTGGGGGGCCTGTTGCTCCTCTTGCACTGTAAGCAAGATGCCAGAGGCTGAAAGCTTAAACCAGCACTCGACGCTCCTTTTATGAGTGTATGGTGTATTATATCTGTATATCGCTCATACACGAACCCCCGAACGCTCTGAGAGTTTTTGTCGGACCCTCCCATCCAACTTGGGCGCTGATTCTTGCTATGGGGCCCGCGTCTGTTACCCTCCACCCCCGGTGTTAGGCTTCACCCATAGAAATGCATAACAATGAAAAGAAAAAGAAGATTTTGCCTTCATTGAACGCAGGTAAAAAGCGACAATAAAATGTGCGGTGATAATATGTTCACAAAGTCCGCAGCAGACCTGAGCTGCCCCCGGTACGAGACACGAGGAAGCGGCTGCATTGTGCGGAGTCCGGTGCAGGGAGCTGATCGTGCTGGCGTTTACAAATGATTGTTTCCAAGTAAAATACAAACACAGCTGTTTAGGACACGACTTGTACCATTTTTAGACACAGCAACTGAACATACACAGCCGGAGGAAGTCCGCAGCTGTCAGTCTATAAACACCTAAACATGGCGCAGTCTCTCACCCCCTATTCCGGGGACACCGCTGGAAACATTCAAAAGAAGGTTTATTGTTGTTGAAGTCAGTCGATGGATTATTTACTACGAGTATCTCAGAAGCCGGAAACCCTGGGCCTGATCCAGGGAAAATACGAACTGCGCGTCGGACATCAGAACGCAACTTACACACAAACGCAGCACTGGACCCCGGGGAAAGTACGATGGGTTGTGTGTGGATCACAATGCAGATCATTTCCCAGGGACATTCATTGCCCCCCAGTAATCCCAAGAGCCACCGAGGATAAAAACATCTTTATTAATTCCCCAATAACTAAAAATAGAAGAATGATTCCAGAAAAACAACATCAAAAGACAACAAGTTCAACAAACGCATCAATAAATAAACCTCACACAACTCTCACCCTCTGCTGCCTCAATGTGTCCTTATCAGTTAATTATGTTTATCTGTTTGACTAATGAGCAGCTCATAATTGCTTTACCAAACCAAGAAGAAAGGGAGCGAGAGGCTGTACCTGAGTCAGGAGGAGAAGACATTGTACAGATAATAGGCCTCAGATAGCATCTCACAGCTCTCCACCACCTGGTGCAGGCAGACAGACGGACGGACGGGGGCTTTATCATATATAGGAAATGTTCCAGACCCCAAAAAGTGGATTCACCTCGGGGTAAACCACAAGGGGGGCAGCTGATTGCATTTCTCTGCATGAGGAGGACTATTGGCTGCTTTTCTGTGTAATTCCCGATGGGGTTTATTTACATTGCGGCCGTTTCTATAACTTCCTCCAGGTTCCTCCTTCTCCTCCGTCCCACATTTCTCTACGCTCTTTACATGACTCTGACAGGACAACACGTAAACTCCATAGAGAATACTCGCCCTCCGATGTCCCCGTCTCCGGCTTCTGCAGCCAGGGGGGATACCAGAGTCTGAACATTTATGCTCATGCTTAAGATGCATTACCCCAAATCCCCAATGCTTACCATTTATCAATATACCGCAGTTATTATATAGACTGGAATGCTTGGAAATTAGTGGTATAGTTAAACATTAATATCCAGAGTGTGTCTTGTGTCAGACGGGATTTAACTTAGATCTGTGTAACAATCCGCTTGTAAATCCCACGGACAGTCCCTGAAAATATATGTGGCACCAACCAAAAAGTCCAACCACGTTACCGCAAATCCCTGTAACCTGACCCTTTTACTGGGCAGCTTCTTTTTTTTTACTTTCATTTAAAGTTGATCAAGGGCCCACTCCCACCCCTACCCCCACCCCTAACTCTAAACCCATTGGCCCTTTTATGTGGACAAACAAGGTTTGGCCACATATTTTTCTTATAAATCTTTGAGTAACTCAGATTGTAGCTCTTACTTTCTTATTGCATACTAGAGAATGTCAGCTAGAATCTGACTGGTTGCTATGGGCGACATCTCCACTTTTCCTATTGAGAAGTTTAGTAAATCTTGCGCTATGAATCTATAAACCACTCTGACATCTGATCCGGGTTGCCGACTTTTAATTGCGTCCCTCCGGGAAGGAAGCCACAGATGCATGCAGGGGGTGGGGCTTAATGATGCAATTCATGCACATTGTGCCAATAAGCCCCACCCCTTTACTATTTATGACCTTTTTAGCTTTAATAGGGATGGGGGCGGGGCTTGATTGTGCAAGCTGCTTCATCAAGTCCCTCCCTGTCCCTGGCAACACTAGGATACTTCCACGGGCCTAAAGTCCCTTGCGGGAGATTTGCCGGCTCTCCCGGGATACCGGGAGAACTGCCTGAATTTCAGGAGTCTCCCGGATATTCCGGGAGAGTTGGCAACCCTGCGTCTGATACATTACAGGGATATATACTAACAGATATTACTGCCCAGCCAAAGAGTAGAAGAGACTGTTAGGGAAAATGAGAGACAGAGAGACTGTTAGGGAAAATGACAGACAGAGAGACTGTTAGGGAGACAGACAGACAGACAGACTGTTAGGGAAAATGACAGACAGAGAGACTGTTAGGTAGAGAGACAGACAGACAGAGAGACTGTTAGGGAGAGAGACAGAGAGACTGTTAGGGAGGGAGAGATACAGACAGACAGACAGAGAGACTGTTAGGGAGAGAGACTGTTAGGGAGAGAGACAGACAGACAGAGAGACTGTTAGGGAGAGAGACAGACAGACAGACAGAGAGACTGTTAGGGAGAGAGACAGACGGACAGACTGTTAGGGAGAGAGACTCTGGGATTGTGTCACTGCCAGGAAGCTGCAGAGAGAGTGTCTGAGTTTCCCTTACATGTCTCTGCGTGTCCCTGCCAGCGGCTCTCATGAATTACCCTGCATGGAAGACACAATGCTCAGATGAGAAATCAGGACGGTATTATCCCAGTCCTGGTAATAATGGCTACAAAGGCGTAAATCTGACCTCTATTCACCATGCGGGTTTATTAGCTCTGGGTGATGGGAGGTCAGGGTCTGTCTGATTTTAATGCACGTCCTGTATCCATCCCAGGCCTTTTAGAAGGTGTCAGCATTGAACTTACACTTCTGGAACTAATCTAAACACTGATTGAAAAAAACCGTGCGGGTTAAAATGCAAAAGTGCAGATCAACCAATCAGATTACAGCTCTCATTAGTCTGGTACTTTCCATAAAACTTAGAAACGATTAGTTATTCAAGTGTTGGGAAACTACAAATCCCATCATGCCTGAGCAGGTATCAGCTATGCCTTTGCTGCTGGACTGGCCTAGAAATATTAGCTAGAATCTAATTGGTTGCTTCCACTTTTTTGACTGGAACTCGGTGCAGAAGGCTGCTATATAAAGAATATTGCTAAACTGCAACAGGCAATGTCAGATGTTTAGGGTTAGAGTTAGGCTGAGGTGAGGGAGGGTTAGGATTAGGATTAGGCTGTGGACAGGGGAGGTTTAAGGTTAGGGTTGGGGGAGGGTTAAGTTTAGGTTGCTGGACGAGGATAGTTTGTTTACGGGGAGGGTTAAGTTTAGACTGCAGAGAAGGGAAGGTTAGGGGAGGGATAAGGTTAGGTTGCAGAGAGGGGAAGGTTAAGGTTGGGGGAGGGATAAGGTTAGGTTGCAGAGAAGGGAAGATTAAGGTTAGGGGAGGGATAAGGTTAGGTTGCAGAGAGGGGAAGGTTAAGGATAGGGGAGGGATAAAGTTAGGTTGCAGAGAAGGGAAGGTTAAGGTTAGGGGAGGAATAAGGTTAGGTTGCAGAGAAGGGAAGGTTAAGGTTAGGGGAGGGATAAGGTTAGGTTGCAGAGAAGGGAAGGTTAAGGTTAGGCTGTGGGAAGAAGATGGTTAGGGTTGGGATTAGGAAAATGTACCTGTCGCCATTGGGCTCTTTGTAGACAGCAGTCGCGGGAATGACGCCGTCTCTTCGGAATACGCAGTAAACTGACAGTCGTCGACGCTTCAGTGCAAAGTGATCTGACGACAGACCTGAGCTCAGACAAGCCCTAAACTGTGCCAACACGTACTGAATGTGCCCATTTTATGCCCAGGAGAAACTTAATCCAACTCCGGATACAATCTCATATTTCAGAGAGCGTCTCCCGTGAGCTGACACTTTCATTGGAATAAACACTGATCCTTCTATGATGTTATATTATATTTCATATTACTCACAAACTAAATCCACTTTCTATTTCTTTACTCGAAGCTTTAAACTTATGAATCATGTCTGCACATCGGCTGAGGTTTAAAAAGTCCCTAATCCTCAGATCCCGGAGATATTGGGAAAAGTGTTTTTCTTATAAACATTTCATGAGAGAAAATATTAATATAGACAGCAATTTCCTGTGCTCGGGGGCTGGGCTGACAGACGGACTCAGGAGAAGGGGGTTATACTGGGAAGACCCTTTAGGAGTGTGAGGGGGGCTGGCACCCTGGCTTTCCTGTGACAGCCCTGTGGGGGGGGGAGATGAAGAGATAAAGCGGGGATGTGAGGACTGGCTGTGTTCTCTCCTCTGAGCTGAACTCCTGCATGCAAGAGACTGTTCTGCAAGAGACTGTACTGCAAGAGACTGTTCTGCAAGAGACTGTACTGCAAGAGACTGTTCTGCAAGAGACTGTACTGCAAGAGACTGTTCTGCAAGAGACTGTACTGCAAGAGACTGTTCTGCAAGAGACTGTACTGCAAGAGACTGTTCTGCAAGAGACTGTACTGCAAGAGACTGTTCTGCAAGAGACTGTACTGCAAGAGACTACTACAATAGACTGTACTGCAAGAGACTGTGCTGCAAGAGACTGCACTGCAAGAAACTGCGCTGCAAGAGACTGTACTGCAAGAGACTGTTCTGCAAGAGACTGTACTGCAAGAGACTGTTCTGCAAGAGACTGTACTGCAAGAGACTGTTCTGCAAGAGACTGTACTGCAAGAGACTGTTCTGCAAGAGACTGTACTGCAAGAGACTGTTCTGCAAGAGACTGTACTGCAAGAGACTGTTCTGCAAGAGACTGTACTGCAAGAGACTGTTCTGCAAGAGACTGTACTGCAAGAGACTACTACAATAGACTGTACTGCAAGAGACTGTGCTGCAAGAGACTGCACTGCAAGAAACTGCGCTGCAAGAGACTGTACTGCAAGAGACTGTTCTGCAAGAGACTGTACTGCAAGAGACTGTTCTGCAAGAGACTGTACTGCAAGAGACTGTTCTGCAAGAGACTGTACTGCAAGAGACTGTTCTGCAAGAGACTGTACTGCAAGAGACTGTTCTGCAAGAGACTGTACTGCAAGAGACTGTTCTGCAAGAGACTGTACTGCAAGAGACTGTTCTGCAAGAGACTGTACTGCAAGAGACTACTACAATAGACTGTACTGCAAGAGACTGTGCTGCAAGAGACTGCACTGCAAGAAACTGCGCTGCAAGAGACTGTACTGCAAGAGACTACTACAAGAGACTGTTCTGCAAGAGACTGTACTGCAAGAGACTGTTCTGCAAGAGACTGTACTGCAAGAGACTGTTCTGCAAGAGACTGTACTGCAAGAGACTGTTCTGCAAGAGACTGTACTGCAAGAGACTGTTCTGCAAGAGACTGTACTGCAAGAGACTACTACAAGAGACTGTGCTGCAAGAGACTGTACTGCAAGAGACTACTACAATAGACTGTACTGCAAGAGACTGTGCTGCAAGAGACTGCACTGCAAGAAACTGCGCTGCAAGAGACTGCACTGCAAGAGACTGCGCTGAGAGAGACTGTACTGCAAGAGACTGTTCTGCAAGAGACTGCACTGCAAGAGACTACTACAATAGACTGTACTGCAAGAGACTGTGCTGCAAGAGACTGTACTGCAAGAGACTACTACAATAGACTGTACTGCAAGAGACTGTGCTGCAAGAGACTGCACTGCAAGAAACTGCGCTGCAAGAGACTGTACTGCAAGAGACTACTACAAGAGACTGTTCTGCAAGAGACTGTACTGCAAGAGACTGCACTGCAAGAAACTGCGCTGCAAGAGACTGCACTGCAAGAGACTGCACTGCAAGAAACTGCGCTGCAAGAGACTGTACTGCAAGAGACTGCACTGCAAGACACTGCACTGCAAGAGACTGCACTGCAAGAGACTGCGCTGAGAGAGACTGTCCTGCAAGAGACTGTACTGCAAGAGACTGTACTACAAGAGACTGCACTGCAAGAGAATGCACTGCAAGAGACTGTACTGCAAGAGACTACTGCAAGAGACTGTACTGCAAGAGACTGTACTGCAAGAGACTGCACTGTAAGAGACTGTCCTGCAAGATACTGTACTACAAGAGACTACCCTGCAAGAGACTGTCCTATGCAGAGGGTCCCCTTGTTCTAGAACCTTCATATAACCCCAGCTCTCTTCCACCACACTGCAGCATGTGCTCAGTCCTGGAGAACATACCTCAAGAAAGACGTAAATACATCTGTAAAGAGAACATTGGAGCATGTCCTGTGTCACACACCATACACAGACAGACTAGAGGAAGTAACGTGTATAGCTTGGAGCAGAGAAGAGCAGGTAAAATGGTGCATGGACTGTGTCACACACCATACAGAGACAGACTAGAGGAAGTAATGTGTAAAGCTTGGAGCAGAGAAGAGCAGGTAAAATGGTGCATGGCCTGTGTCACACACCATACAGAGACAGACTAGAGGAAGTAATGTGTAAAGCTTGGAGCAGAGAAGAGCAGGTAAAATGGTGCATGTCCTGTGTCACACACCATACACAGACAGACTAGAGGAAGTAATGTGTATAGCTTGGAGCAGAGAAGGGCCAGGTTGGGATATGAGAGCAGCTTCCACATATATCAAGGTGTGTAACCAGGCACAGTAGAGGACATGTGTATAAGCTGGAGGGTGGTAGATTTAGAGGTAACGCATAGCTCACATTTTCAATATGGAAAACAGGACAAATATTCCCCCCCCAAACACCGCCCCTGGCTCCACAATCCCCGTCCACTTTACAATTAATCCCACCCACTTTGGCCACTACACGAGGAAAAATGAACATAGAATGCGGACGAGACAGTCCCCAGAAATCAGGACTATGGCGCTGGAATCGGGACAGTCCCCAGAAATCAGGACTATCACACTGGAATCAGGACAATCCCCAGAAATCAGGACTATGGCGCTGGAATCAGGACAGTCCCCAGAAATCAGGACTATCGTGTTTGAATCGGGACAGTCCCCAGAAATCAGGACTATCGTACTGGAATCAGGACAGTCCCCAGAAATCAGGACTAACACACTGGAATCAGGACAGTCCCCAGAAATCAGGACTATCACACTGGAATCAGGACAGTTCCCAGAAATCAGGACTAAGGCGCTGGAATCGGGACAGTCCCCAGAAATCAGGACTATCACACTGGAATCAGGACAGTCCCCAGAAATCATGACTATGGTGCTGCAATCAGGACAGTCCCCAGAAATCAGGACTATGGCGCTGGAATCAGGACAGTCCCCAGAAATCAGGACTATGGCGCTGGAATCAGGACAGTGGGAGGTTCAGGGGTAATGTGCAGAAAGATGACTTTACTGAGAGGGTGATAGATAAATGCAATATTCTCCCATCTGAGGGGCAGAGGTAACACAGTGACAGGGGATAAATATAAAGATCTCCGCAATCTTGATGGTGAAATAGGGTCTAGGTAAAAGAATAAAGCGCGGGTCGTGTCATCACATTGTATGTTTCTATATCTAACAATCATTTCTCTTTATCTTCCCATGGAAGGAGAGAGGCCGGGTAGAAGGGAGGAACATTGTGCAGGTAATCTCCGGGGAGCCTGGTGCCTGACACAGGAAGAGCAGGATAAGTAAATCCCAGGATCACGGAAGGGAAAGCAGACTGTGGACACAGGTCTATCCATCACCTGCTATCAGTGATTGGCTCTGATTACCGACCTATCCAATACAGCATGACTCCATCTAGGAGTCCCGCCCACCCAGACTCAGGCCCCTCCTCCTCGCTATGGGGCCCCTGGTCAGAGCTAATTGACATTTTTGGGCCCGATCCAATTAGCCTCACACCTGCGTTATTTGCTGTGTGAATTTTTTGGGGGGGGATTTTTATCGTAATAGATAGGAAAAAGGGCACCGCAAGCTTTTTCCCGTCTCTATCGCAGGCCGCGAACGTATTTGAATCGGGCCCATTGTGTGATCTGGACCATAATCGTTGGATAACCCTGTAGTGTGCACCCTGCATTATTTAGGGCAAATATAAAGTATGTTCACAGATTTAGAGTTGAAACACTAAATTCTACACAAAAATAAAGTTGTCGGGTAGCATGTGTTCTGTATGTGAAGGTAGCCAGCATTTTGCTGCATGCATGAAATGAAATGAAGAATTATATATTGGGTCTCGCCCCTGGCATTTCCCCGGGTCCATGATTTATTTCATATTTTTTTTATCTGAACTCTAAATGAATCTCTTCGGGTGACCTGTAAATCATCGCACAACGAATGTCCGTGGTTCTAGGTTCAGATCTTTTTTTGGAGACATCTTCTAAGCACTGATAACATACAGTCACATGTGGAACAAAGATGTCCCTGTACATACCATGGTGCGAAGTGAGCTTTCATTTTAAACTATACTTTAGAGTTGAGCTAGGAAATGCCACATCTCAACTCTAAATCTGCCCTCCACCTCGGCATGGTTTTGCAGAGATTCAGAGTTAGTCCTATTTTTGCTGATGTAAAACCTTATATCCCACTACAACCAGTCACTAATACCCAGACGACAGATACATCTGAGCGAAATCTGGACGAGCAATTATGCAGAATTACCATTTCAGCTGCAACAAAATGACCCAAATTATCCGCCGTCTACAAAAGGCATCCTTTATAAGCCACGTGTGATGTCATGAACATTAACCTCTGACCCGCAGTGGCCACAAATCACTGCATTCTGATTTGGCTCTGGGGGTATGAAAGTCCCTAAATTTAGCTCTAAGTCACTAACAAAAAGCAGCTATTGAACGCGATGATGAGTCATTAAGTTCAGCGCTGCGATACTGTCACTTTCATGTATCAGGATTAGCGTCGCAGGTCTCACCATGCTGATAACACGCATTCTCTGGCAGGGAGCCACAGACAGTCTGAGAACCTGGAACTAAAGGGGGGATCCAGGGGAGAAGTGACAAATAGCTCACAATAGTATAGAGATGACCGACGGGACGATCAGGAGAACTCAGAGGGTCCGGTGAGGTGAGGACCAGAACCAGCAGAGATTTAACCAGAGCTGCGGAAATCCTGAAATGTCCGAGAGACGTCTGAAATTCAGGCATTATTCCCGGGAGAGTCCTGCATCTGGACTGGATGAGACGTCATTTCATGCACATCACGGCCACAGCCAATCAAAGCTGTGATCCCTGACTGCGTCACTGCGTAATAATCTGGTTATAACATTTCTGTTAATGCGCCTGTAACCTGTCTCCCATATGAAGGAACCTTGTCACCTAAAGACAATTCCAAGTACAGGACACCCCCAAACTCCGGAACTATCCTGGAAAACCGCTCCGCTCCCTGACACTCACCCGGGATCTTTCTCTATGCACGTTACCTCACGCTAAGACTCCTGCGCGTATTCACTGATTGTAACCCGGGATCTTCCTCTGTGCACGTTACCCGGGATCTTTCTCTATGCACGTTACCCGTGATCTTTTTCTATGCACGTTACGCCACGGTAAGACTCCTGTGCGTATTCGCTGATTGTAACCCAGGATCTTTCTCTGTGCACGTTACCCGGGATCTTCCTCTGTGCACGTTACCCGGGATCTTCCTCTGTGCACGTTACCCGGGATCTTCCTCTGTGCACGTTACCCGGGATCTTTCTCTATGCACGTTACCCGGGATCTTCCTCTGTGCACGTTACGCCACGGTAAGACTCCTGTGCGTATTCGCTGATTGTAACCCAGGATCTTTCTCTGTGCACGTTACCCGGGATCTTCCTCTGTGCACGTTACCCGGGATCTTTCTCTATGCACGTTACCCGGGATCTTTCTCTGTGCACGTTACGCCACGGTAAGACTCCTGTGCGTATTCGCTGATTGTAACCCAGGATCTTTCTCTGTGCACGTTACCCGGGATCTTCCTCTGTGCACGTTACCCGGGATCTTTCTCTATGCACGTTACCCGGGATCTTTCTCTGTGCACGTTACGCCACGGTAAGACTCCTGTGCGTATTCGCTGATTGTAACCCAGGATCTTTCTCTGTGCACGTTACCCGGGATCTTCCTCTGTGCACGTTACCCGGGATCTTTCTCTATGCACGTTACCCGGGATCTTTCTCTGTGCACGTTACGCCACGGTAAGACTCCTGTGCGTATTCGCTGATTGTAACCCAGGATCTTTCTCTGTGCACGTTACCCGGGATCTTCCTCTGTGCACGTTACCCGGGATCTTTCTCTATGCACGTTACCCGGGATCTTTCTCTGTGCACGTTACGCCACGGTAAGACTCCTGTGCGTATTCGCTGATTGTAACCCAGGATCTTTCTCTGTGCACGTTACCCGGGATCTTCCTCTGTGCACGTTACCCGGGATCTTTCTCTATGCACGTTACCCGGGATCTTTCTCTGTGCACGTTACGCCACGGTAAGACTCCTGTGCGTATTCGCTGATTGTAACCCAGGATCTTTCTCTGTGCACGTTACCCGGGATCTTCCTCTGTGCACGTTACCCGGGATCTTTCTCTATGCACGTTACCCGGGATCTTTCTCTGTGCACGTTACGCCACGGTAAGACTCCTGTGCGTATTCGCTGATTGTAACCCAGGATCTTTCTCTGTGCACGTTACCCGGGATCTTCCTCTGTGCACGTTACCCGGGATCTTTCTCTATGCACGTTACCCGGGATCTTTCTCTGTGCACGTTACGCCACGGTAAGACTCCTGTGCGTATTCGCTGATTGTAACCCAGGATCTTTCTCTGTGCACGTTACCCGGGATCTTCCTCTGTGCACGTTAGTAAGCTATTCAAAGATATATCCCTGCATGCAAAGAATACAATTAACTTGGCTCCCCCTGAAATCAACATGGTTTAGCCCTTGAGTAACTAAGTTCATGCACTTAACAAGGTCTGGATCCAGCCCAAAGATACATAGATTACGTTAAAAAATGACTATGCATGCGCAATATCAAATTTCGGTAAACACCGGACCTATATGCAATACGTCCAGTGGTCTGAATACGAGTCTTCATGTCTGAATCGCTCCTAAGAGACTCCTGATTTCCCTGGAGTATTTCCAAGCGCAGGAAACGTCTTTCTGCGTTTCAGTCTGGTTCAGGCGGCCACAAAACTTCCTTCTCTACAAAGGTGCAAATATCTGTGTACTTCGGGGACTAAATCTATAGGTTTCCTGCAGCGAGACGCACGATGTCACGGGTCATTTTCATATCGCTATCTCTCTCATTCGCCAACGCTCTAAATGCCCTCAGTGGAAAATATATATTAAAAACAATCAGAGTGCTTGAAGAGGTCGCCACTATTGTGTTTTATTATATACGGAATAATAAGGGGACTGAGGGGTCTCATAGATAATAATCGCTTCCAATACCCAGATATTATACCAGCGGCTTGTCCGCATTCTTCCCCATTACAACGCTACAAGTCTCGCGCCAAAACATTAAGGATCGTAGGGCGTCAGAGACCTGGGGCCAGTTACTAAGCTGAGGGTTTGGAAAAGAGGAGATGTCGTCCATAGCAACCAATCAGATTCTAGCTGACATTCTCAAACATGTAATAGGAAACTGAGAGCTAGAATCTGATTGGTTGCTATGGGCAACGTCTCCTCTTTTCCTGCAGCTTAGTAAATCTGTCCCCTGGTGTCTTTATGTGAGAACATTACTGCCCCGCGAGGAATACACATTAGGAAATTAGGCGCGGACGGCATAAACGCCAAGGAGGAAAGATGGGAAATAAAATAAAGGGTTAACGATCTAGTTGAGCGAGTGCGCAGAAAGGGCGAAGGAATCCACATTAAACAGAACAGCTGCACAATACGCTCTCGGCTTGTTAATGTCGAGCCTGCACAAGATACCCCATAAAATCATTGCTATTCATGGACTCTAACAGCCATTAAAATTCAATCAATTCAGTTTAACACAAGTACTCCAGACCCCCCCTCCCCCCGGCCCCCTCTAGAGGGCTGTCCGCGCCACTGCTGGTGGATTACACAATGCAGGAAGTCAGGGAGTCAGCACATAGAGGGGAGACCGCTTCAGAGACTCCGACTGGCACTTATCTCGAGGGCACTCGACCTTCAAACCAGCGAGCAGGTGGCATGGCAGGGGTTAAACTGACAGGCGGTATGTGCAGTACAGACAGGCAGCATGCATGGCGCAGGGACAATCCGCTGTATCTACGTTCAACTGCAAGGGAGGCAAGTATAAGAAACTGTGAAAACAGAATTAGAGTAGAGAGGTGAAGTCACAGCTCAACTCTAAACGCCAGATTACACTGAAAGGCTTGCAATATGCGTGTTCCAAGTGCAAAGCAAATGATGTGACATTGCAGCCTGGGCGACACTTGCGCCTGTTTGTAACACCTTTTTCTAAGGGTAAAACAGGTGCGATTGTAAACGAGCAAAACCATATGTTACAACGCGAGGGGTCAAAACGCACTCTAATCATTCCGCATGCGGGGAAAATATTTGGCTTTTGCGCAAAGAACTAACATAGTGCAAAGCTTTATGATTCATCTGCAAATTAGAGTTGAGCTGGGAAACTTTGGGCTGTATTCGCAGATCCGTTTTCACGTGGAGTTGCGTGCGTATTTTTAGGTTACGTTTTATGTTTTAACTGCGCATGCGTAGTAACTTTACTTACGTATGTTACGTAGATTATACGCACGGACATGTGAATCGCACGTGGGGATATACGGACAGAGGGGCGGCGTAGAAACACGTACTTGAAAATTTACATGAAAGTGGGTGGGGGGAGGGGCATTTAAATGAACGCTTGAAGGCGCGGCTATAAAGAATCGCACGCACGGAAGACATACGCACGTAAGTACATGTAAAGATAAGGGAGGTCTATGGAGGTGCACGGCCGGGAGAGGGGTGTGTCCTGGGTGTTGGTGGGTGTGGCCATGCTACGTGCGTGCGTATAATTGCGGACTTTAAAAAACGGATCTGTGAATCTGGTCCTTTACTTCTAAACTCTAATTCCGTTTTCACCGGTTAAAATGGCATTCAGGTCTACACCTGCACCTATATCGCCCTTACTGCCAGACTCTGGATCGGCCTCTAGTTGGGGTATCTAGAGGTAGATTAAGGTCTACACTTGCCCCTATATTGCCCTTACTTTCAGACTCTGGATCGGCCTCTAGCTCGGGTATCTTGAGGCAGATTCA
>WWET01006701.1:6596-16888 GCA_011038615.1 Limnodynastes dumerilii
ATGTAGCTCTCCCTTTGGTATCCTATCTCACCTTGGTGCAACCCTCCCATCTTGGCATGTAATAGGTATGATTGTGTCGCCAAAGGGGTGTGGTCAACTCACTGGGGGCGTGGTCAACTCACTGGGGACGTGGTAAAACCACTGGGAGCGCAGCTGTGCATCCAAGTTTAAACCATTTTATATATGTTTAAACCAATATACATATAGATTCATACATTCACACACACACACACACACACACGCGCACACGCACACACGCATACACACACACATATACACACACACATTAGACACATTATCATTTCTCTATCCCTTTCATCACCTCCTACTCCTCTTAATCTTCCTCCTCCTCTTCATCTCCAGCTCACCAGTATTCATGTCTCTGTAGTCCCCCCATGATCCCCATCATTTGTCTCAAGCCCCCCCAGGATCCCCATCATGTCTTCCTAGCCCCCCAGTACTTCCATCATGTGCCACCAGCCCCCTCCCCCAGTTCTCCCTGCTTGACATGCACATTTTATGGCCCTCTAATGTGTAAGCTGGCCTGTGTGTGGTAAAGTACAGCATACATTTATCCATCCCGGAACAAGTCATTATTATTATTTTTTTTTACATTAATTATCTGTATTAAATGTGCATTTAGGGATGTCTTTGCACATATTTTGAAGTTTTGATACAAATCTTAAAATCTATAAATACTAAAACTATATTACTGTTGAGCTCAATATCATTTGAGTGTCAAATTCATCATTTTTTTTAACCACCATAGTCAACTTGGGCCTGATCCAGAGCTACACTGGCCCGCTAGCCGTAAGTTCGGCCAGAGTAGCTCTGGTGCACTCCCCCTGTCACTCCCCCTGTGTGAGCGTAGTTACACACAGTTACGCCGGCTGAAGGCTACCCTAACTTGAGCCAGCATAACTGTATGTAACTACGTTCACACAGGAGCGTAACCCAGCCCTTCCTAATTACCCTCCCTCCCCCCGCCCAGCTTCCATAACTACACCGTAGTTACAAACGCTAGATCCATGGCTCACAGAGCCGGGCAAAATATGCCCGGCACATGCGCAGAACGGCATTTCTGGATCTTGATCTTCCCCCTTGTGTCATTAAGAGCAGAAAACATTTGTAACCACAATACAAAGGAAGCCGAGACTTAAAGTTAATATTTACCATGCTGCTGCCAATCAAGTCTGCATGCGAACATGTCCGCAACACAGCTGCCGGTCGGAAGCCCAATGATATCAGGAAGTGACGGCCAAACGGCATTAGCAATCATGGCAACCCAAGAAAACAGCTGGTACATAAGAACCATTTTGTCAGTGTCCATAGAAATCATCACCTAGGCCTTTCAATACATACTACATGTGTTGTCTCCAGGTTTCTAATAACCCCTTCATGTCTCCCTGGTTTCCAATAATTCCCTTGATGTCTCTCCAGCTTCCAATAATCTCCCTCATATCTCCCCATCTTCAAATAATCCCCATCATGTCTCTCCATCTTCCAATAATCCCCATCATGTCTCTCCATCTTCCAATAATCCCCATCATGTCTCTCCATCTTACAATAATCCCCTCATGTCTCTTCAGCCTCCAAATAATCCCCCTCATGTCTCCCCTCAGCATCCAAATAATCCCCTTCATGTCTCTCCAGCCTTCAAATAACTCCCCTCATGTCTCTTCAGCCACCCAGAGTCCTAATAATCCCTCTCTGCTCTGGATGACACTGACATAACCTGAGGTTGCGCACAACGTCACACTGAAGAACTGCAGCCGGCGCCTCCAGCTTCAGACAGCGCAGGGCAGGAAAGAAGATGCTGCCATCAGATGGGCATCATCGGCTCCCAGGGCACGAGCCCTACAAAACCCATGTAGTTACGCCACTGAGTAGACAAGATCCAGATTTAAGTAAAAGGGGTGATATCCACTTCTTGCCAGTGGAAAACGCACACTTTATGACAAGCATGCATGCAGTGTTCTTCCTGTATGGAGCTCTAATTCAGAGGCTGAAAATAAAATAGGAATAAAAAAGTTACTCCTGGGTAAATCCATGTTGATTGCAGGGGGGAGTCAAGTTAATTGTATACTTTTGCATGCAGGGATATATCTTTGCATTGCTTACTGCACACAGTTAGTGACCAGCTTTACTTTTACACAGTTATTGTTGGCTAGGAAACATCGGGCTGTATGCAGAGCATATTGCATATGCGCTGGGAGTTTTCCGATATAAACTCTAGGCACATATGCAATGCGCCCGGAGCTCTGCATATTGCCCTTAATCTCTAAATTCTAATACTGTTTGCAACAGATGAAATATGACTCCCTGCAATCAACATGGTTTTGCCCAGGAGTAACTTTCCTCTCTTAATTTCAAACTCTGAATCCAGGTCCAGGATCTGTATCCTCAGGATCCAGGCTTCCATACAGGAAGTCTTTCCAATGACAGGGTAGGATGCATATGTCATGTATGCTAGGTGGAGTGGGGCATATATTTATATGATATAGTAAGAACTTATTTAGGCCCTCTCCTCTCCTGCACCGGAGTCAGGATACAACAGGGATCTAACTGGAGATCTTGCTTGGTGCACAGAGCTTCATAGCATTGACTTCCCTAGGCACATATCTTACACGTTTAATGGGAAATCCACCTTGGATGTTGGATGCAGCCTGCTGACATACATTTCTGTTATGGGTAAAATGCCTATATTCCTATGAGTTTGTTTCTTAAAACAAACATGAATGAGCACCCATATACATAAGAAATTGTAAAAAAAAATTAAATTGTTGGTTGTAAGTAAGGGCATTTAATTGGATACAGATTTAGAATATACAAAATTTAGGTATATCCAACTGTAAATAAGACAAACATGCCATTTTTAATAACACTCATTTATTCTTTCTATGAACCAGATTTACTAAGTTCCGGGAAAGGAAACTTTCCTATTACATAATGTGCTAGAAAATGTCAGCTAGAATCTGATTGGTTGCTATGGGCAACATCTCCACTTTTCCTTTCCTGCAGCTTAGTAAATCTGGCACCATGTGTTGAAATCAAACACACAGAACTGATTATTTACACACAAAGGGCCGGATCCAGACCTATGTCCGACAGTGAACTTACGCAAGCCATTTGCGTAAGTTCGCTGTCAGGGAACATCTGAGCATGCGCACGACAGATGTTCCCTTACAGTAAGTACTAACTTATGTAACAAAGTTACGTATGTCAGTACCTACGGAGAAGGGGCGACCCTTCATTTACGATGGGTCTATCCCCACCATGTAGACAGGGATAGACATTTAAATCAAGGATCCGGGGCGGAGGGGAACCCCCGTTACGACTAGGTCTGCGGCCGTCCTAGTCGTAATAGTCAAGGTAGGAATCTGGACACGTAAATACCGACAGCAGGGAGTGCAGGGGGCGTGCACTCCCGACTATGCATTCGTACTTACTGACCCCTGCAAGCACGTAAAGCGATCTAGCCCAAAGTCAGTGTATACTTCATATCTGAATAAGGCCTTATGCTGATCATTTGTAAGCTTTGCATGCAGACTTTAACGGATGTATAATATTTTCAATAATAACAAATAATCACCGTAGTCAATAGAGCTAGATAACACAATACAGATACTGTAAATAAACACAGACCTTCCAATGTATCATAAAGTTCTTATTACTTCATATAGTCGTTCATATAGTCCCGAAGTTCTCTTTCTGTAGGTTTTTTCTCTCTGTTCCTCTTTATTTTCAGTCCCGTGTGTCCATTGTATATAAATGGGGAGGAAGAAAAAAATTCCTATATGGTGAAGTACGTATAAATATTCTTTTACACCTCTTAGCACATAGGGAGGGGGGAAAAAACAGTAGGTGCAATTCCTTTTCTTTCTGGATCCTTCCAGATAAGAGGCAATTGACTTTACATATAACTTAATACTATAATGGTAGGTATCCTACTCACAGGATTTTTTCTTTTTCAGGCAGAAACAGTCCTCTGGACTTCTCCCAGGGTTCCTGGTCTTCCTCCTCTTTGGTCACCTCGTCTCACCGGTCGGCCGAGCCCAGAAGGGACATATAAAGGAAGAACAAACACAGGTGCCCTAGTGCAACCTTATCTTCACTGGGGTCCCGTCCCCCAGGCTCCTCCCCAATTCACTCACCTCCTTCCCCTCTTGAACCAATACCATCAATAAATGAACCACTTCAGCTCTCTCTGTATCCTTGGTTTATTCCATCAATAAAAGCACACACGATTTTTCATTTTACCATTAAAAAGATATGTATATATCCAGTAAAACCTCTTCTTAAATAGCCATAGACAGATAGGGGCTTTTAGTATCCAATCTAATCAGATGCAGCCGCCGCACTTACTTGGGCCCAGAAGTGCTCGGTAATGCACCTGTACATAAGCTCACCCTTCCTTCTATGCAACGTGTTCGAGGTGAAAATAGCCGCTACCCACAACACAGTTGTGTTTGTTCTTCCTTTATATGTCCCTTCTGGGCTCGGCCGACCGGTGAGATGAGGTGACCAAAGAGGAGGAAGACCAGGAACCCTGGGAGAAGTCCAGAGGACTGTTTCTGCCTGAAAAAGAGAAAATCCTGTGAGTAGGATACCTACCATTATAGGATTAAGTTATAAGTAAAGTCGATTGCCTCTTATCTGGAAGGATCCAGAAAGAAAAGGAATTGCACCTACTGTTTTTTCCCCCCTCCCTGTGTGCTAAGAGGTGTAAAAGAATATTTATACGTACTTCACCATATAGGAATTTTTTTCTTCCTCCCCATTTATATACAATGGACACACGGGACTGAAAATAAAGAGGAACAGAGAGAAAAAACCTACAGAAAGAGAACTTCGGGACTATATGAACGACTATATGAAGTAATAAGAACTTTATGATACATTGGAAGGTCTGTGTTTATTTACAGTATCTGTATTATCTAGCGCTATTGACTACGGTGATTATTTGTTATTATTTATATTCCTCTCTGGTTCCCCCCACCTTTAGCGGTGGAGTTAGAAACAGAGAGTAAGAAATAGGGGTGAGGAGGTAACACCCCAGCACCAGGGTCTACTGCGGCTTAATTGCAGCGCAGGAAGCTTTATTGCTTGTTAAGTATATTGGTATAATATTTTCAAATACATATAACTACGTTTTGTTGCTAAGTATAATTTTTTTTTTATTATTAGAATCACTATATTTGCAGGCTCTAATTGATTGGGATAAAATAAAACCTCTGTGTAAGATAATTAGTTTTGGGATTTAAAACTTAAAGTATAAAAATAAAAATTTACGTTTCACTCACTATTACCAATGAACTTGATTCATCTGTGGTATAACATCATATATATTGAATCTACAGTGTTACATCAATTTTATCGGCAAGCATCAATTATACAAAAAGTAAGTGAAATTACTGTATGAGTTAGATTAAAATGTTGGGTAAAAAAATAGATTTAAAAATGTAATTAAAATTAGTAGTTTCTATGTTCTGTGTTAATCTTAATAAAATTATATAGAGTGAATCATTTAATAATTGAAGAGGTTAAGGGAGTTATTTTGATTAAGAATATGGTATATGTATATCATAAAGTATAAAAACTATTTATAATTTGGCCACTTTAAAAAGCAGCATAAGGTATAAATAGTAAAGAGTTAAGTAATAGCAAGATTTTTTTATTCAATAAAACAGAAATGCAGAAATTCATAGTGACTGAACACAGAAAGCCAGAAAATAATCACAAGTTAAGTAAAACAAAATAAAAATCATTCTTACAATGTTTTCTGGATTAAAATGAGAGTGCTAGTATTGTTTATTCACTTTGTGATTCACCCTACAAAAGACAAAATCCAGAGTTTCAGGATCGGATCCAGAGTTTTTGTGCAAGAGCTGCATGTCAGATCCAGGGTTTCGTGCCTCCGCTGAAACACGCAACTATGGATAGGACGCAGGGAATTGTGAGAACTTGTACTGCCGCAACTTATGCCACTTTCCTATGTTACAATTTTTTCTTTCAAATTTACACTAATAAAACACCCCTTAAAATTATTTATACATTGTTTACAGAAATGTCTGAGCATAGTAAAGACATTACTCTGCAATTGTGACATATATAAAAAATGTCCTTATTTTATCTACTGAAATTCATTTAAAACATTGATTAATTCTTAAAGTTCCAGGTAAATTTTCCGAAAAGAATATCAAATTTTTGGTTAGAAATAAGGCCATTTCCACATGACCTGCAACTATAACTTACACCATACCCTAACATGGTGTAAGAGCTTCACAGAAGTGCAGGTCTCTTAGACAGCTACTGCATCTATTAAAATGAATGAAACACCCCTTTTCTCATTTAAATATTGTGTAACTCCGCATTCCACTAGCGCACAGCACATGGATGTGGAGACAGGTGCTAGCCTAGGGAAACACTGTGCTCTCTGTGCATTCTATGTTCAAAGCATATGCAGTGGGAAATTCCATTGCACTTTTCTCTAAAAAAAAATATGGATGCACAGCTCTGGACCATGTCTTGAGAGTGCACTCATAAACAAGTGGAAATTGGAAGTTGAGACAGACACTCTCATAATACTCATGTAGAAAAATCAGGTGCAATGACAAAAGAAGCATAGTATGTAGAAGTATGTGTTAATTAGGCAATGCCAGCACACCTTATTTTTAGTTTAAAAAAATTAAGGTAATTTATTCCAGCAGTATGAACAGGTGTCAGCACATCAATGCAAAAAGATTTAGAGTACAAAAGGATCAAGAGTACATGGAGCAGCAATCAATCACAAATATATACAGTCAATATATCCTTTACAAAAAAGTGTCCATAGAAGATCATAATGTAGAAAAATCCAAGCAGAACTTGACTTGACTTCACATTTCTCCATGTAAAAGAGCTGCTGCATATAGAGGATCCATATAGCGCTAATGCTCACCCACCAACAGCCGTTTCGGAGTCACACAGGACTCCGTCTTCAGGGTATCAGAGAGCATAACATAAAATGTTGAAGAAACATAGTGTACAACGTTGTCACTTCAGCACATTGTACACTGTTTCTTCAGCATTATATGTTTTCTTTGCATGCAAAAATAAATTAAATACAAGTGAAACTCAAAAAATTAGAATATCATGCAAAAGTTCATTTATTTCAGTAAATTTACTTAAAAGGTGAAACTAATATATTATATAGACTCATTACATGCAAAGAGATATTTCAAGCCTTTATATGTATTCATTTTGATGATTATGGTTTAGAGCTTTTAAAAAACCCAAAATAAAAATCTCCCAAAATTAGAATATTACATGAAATTAAAAAAGAAAAGGTTTTCAAATACAGAATTGTCAGCCCTCTGAAAAGTATAATCATGCATATGTACTCAGTACTTGGTTTGGGCTCCTTTGCACAAATTACTGCCTCAATGCGGCATGCCATGAAGCCTATACGCCTCTGTCACTGCTGAGGTGTTATGGAAACTTCACACTGGACTTCAAGCATCTTGGATTGTGCCTTTCCATTCTTCCACCAGACTGGGACCTTGGTTTCTTTTCTTTAGCCCAGGTAAGATGCTTCTGTTTGTTGTTCAGGAGCGGATTGACAAGAGGAATACGACATTTGAAGCCCATGTCCAAGATCCGCCTGGGTGTGGTGGCTGTTGATGCACTAACTCCAGCTTCAGTCCACAACTTGTGCAGCTCCCACACACTTTTGAATGGCCTTTTCCTGATAATCCTCTCTAGGCTGCGGTCATCCCTGCTGCTTGCTCCCCTTTTTCTTCCACACTTTGCCCTTCCACTTAACTTTCTATTAATGTGCTTTGATACAGCACTTTGAGAACATACAACTTCTTTTGCAATTTCCTTTTGAGGCTTTCCCTCCTTGTGGAGTGTGTCAATGATGGTTTTCTACACAACTGTCAGGTCAGCAGTCTTCCCCATGATTGAGAATTCTACTGATCCAGACTGAGAGACCATTTAAAGGCTCAGGAACCCTTTGCAGGTGTTTGGAATTAATTTGCTGATTAGAGTGTGACACTTGGAGCCTACAATATTGAACCTTTTCACATTATTCTAATTTTGTGAGATTTTTATTTTGGGGTTTTCATAAGCTGTAAGCCATAATCAACAAAACTAAAACAAATGAAGGCTTGAAATATCTCACTTTGCATGTAATGAGTCTATATAATTTATTAGTTTCACCTTTTAAGCTGAATTACTGAAATAAATGAACTTTTGCATGATATTCTAATTTTTCAAGTTTCACCTTTATCTCTGCATGCAAAGAATACAATTAACTTGACTCCCCCTTAAATCAACATGGTTTTGCCCAGGAGTAACTTTCCTCTTTTATTTTCAATCTCTCAATCAGGTCCTATATCTCTTCACTTCAGTGTTTGAAGTGCCCACACATACACATACACACACACCACTCTACCTATTATAACAAAACATAAGATGTACTGTGGCCAGCTCTAACAAACTTACATTCACAACACTCTCCCCTCATAACATATTACACCCCCCAGTTACACTGCATTATATATTATTTCCAACACATACCATCTCCCCACACATTGCACCCACACAGACACATAATTCTCCCTACAATACAAATGATATATATTAGACATATTACACCCCCGAGTTACACCTTTTAACCACTTTAGATATAGCATGCCATTTTCCAAAAATTAAATATTCCACATTCACAACACTGCACACACATTACTTATTATACCTCTAGTAACACACCTCTGCCCACATTACATATTGTACCCTTTCTCTTATACATTCATGCTTTTGGGGCCCCAACCTCTTCCTAGTAGGGGCAGATCTGAAGCAATGAAAATGCTGAGGCTGGAATACAAACATTTCATAAGCATTACTCTCTCTGTAAAAAAAATACATTTTATGGAAAATCATGTCATTGTAGAGAATAGTTATATATTTTTTTTATTACATTTTTATTGAAAAGACAATAAGTCAATAACCATAACATATTGTACAATATCAGGAGCATGAAAACTCGCAATTCAATAAATATGCATATACCTCAGTATACATAAAAAAAATGTTTAAATAAAGGATGGATAAGGGAATATGGGAGAGAGGGAACATGGGACAATGAGAAATGATCTATTGGTCAACTGATCCAATGTAGATAAGGGATCAGAGCCAGATTAACCACGAGGAGATCGGGGCGGTCGTCCTGGGGCCCCCACATACAAAAGGTCCCCACAAAGTGCAGTGAAAAAGGACGGATGTCAGTGATTGACATCATCCTCTTAAGCACAGTCAGTGATCGTGTTATCACAGTCATGCTTTACTATTTGTCCCATGCGTATGGATACCGCATGGGACTTTCTGCAGTTTGTGTTTTTTTTTTTTCTTCAGGGATCCACGGCTCAGACACTGAAAGGCTGTCAGTGAAGCCTTTGAGTCATGGCTGCATACAAAGGCCTCTATTTATAGAGCATCCTGTAAATCTGATGAACGATAGTGCTCCAGGCTTGTTTATCATCGCAGCGAGCCTGGACACTTCGTTCACCCGATTTATAGAGATGCCCCTTCGTTGAGCAGGACCTTGATGTCCTACAATAAAAGGGGCAGCATCATCATTTCATTTGTTAATGAAGTTCCGACGATGCAGTAAAATTGTTGCGCATGCGCTATACGTATTTGGTGCATGTGCAGACGGAACAGACCCTGCTCTTCATTCCGAAGAGGTAAGTCACATAAGGAATCATGCTGATTCCTTCATGCATTTCTTTTGCAAACTCCCTGAACCACCAATGTGTTTCCCCCCTTGATCCACTGAAGCACCAATGAAAAGAAATATAAGATTGAGTCTTTATATATATATATTCATTTTACTGCATCATCTGACAATTTTACTGCATCATTGGAACATCATTAACGAATGAAGTACCGAAGATGCTGCCCCTTCTATCGCGGGACATTGAGGTCCTGCTCAATGAAGGGGCATCTCTATAAATCTGGTAAACTAAGTGTCCAGGCTCGCTGCGATTATACAAGAAGCCTGGAACACTATCGTTAACCAGATATACAGCATGCTCTATAAATAGAGCCCAAAGTGAGAGAGGTTGGCATACAGGGGTGGCTGGCATGCAGGGAGTAGTATGGGAAAGAGACTGGCATGCAAGGGCTGGTATGAGTGAGAGAGACTGGCATGCAGGGGGGTATGTGAAGGAATAATAAAAAATATGTAAGCGCTTTAAAGTCAATATAAAATAAATATATATTTTTTTTTTTTTTTTTTTTAAAAAACC
>WWET01006701.1:25393-57789 GCA_011038615.1 Limnodynastes dumerilii
AGACTTTCAGTACAAAAGTCTGGTAGCTATGGGTCCAGATCCATACTTGCATATTCTTAAAAGTCTTTACAAAGAGTGGAAAACCTTCACATTGCATAACTATATTATTAG
The DNA here is from genome assembly GCA_011038615.1 of Limnodynastes dumerilii. Lineage (NCBI taxonomy): Eukaryota > Metazoa > Chordata > Amphibia > Anura > Limnodynastidae > Limnodynastes > Limnodynastes dumerilii. The sequence continues at coordinate 25,505 of WWET01006701.1, forward strand.
AACAATGTGATAATTGAAAAACACTTACTGTAGTGCACAGTTACTCTACGGCATACTCTGTTTCTCCCACACAAATTAACAAGTGAAATAACAAAGCACATTTGGAGCACCTCCAGCACACTTGGAGAAGGTAACACTTGTAACAAAGGAGTATAAAGAATAAATAAATAAATAATAATATTAATAATAATAATAAGTATAAAGAATAAATAAATAATAATATATAAATAATAAAATAAATAATAAATAATATATAAATAATAAATAAATTTGTACAAATGTTACAATTAACAATTAAAATAAAACCAACATTTTAGAATGTAAAATATCAAAAATACTATCTGAATCGCTGTTGTCCTTAGGATGAATGGTGTGATAAAGTGCCTTTTTTTGTTAATTTGAATACAATTCATAAAGCTTGGGAAATATTAAATACAAATATAATAAATAAAAGGGCTATTTTTCATAACCAATCTATAACGTAAAAAGCAGATGATCCTGTGATTAAGAATTACTATTAAGATTACGGTAAATGTTTTCTTTTAATAATAGGGGTTATTTACTGAGGACTGCACCAGTTGACAGCTTCAAAGTGGGTGCCAGAGCATTGCCAGAAGTGACCACAGCACTGACACAGTGCTTGACTGGCCTCACATTATTAATAGCAAAGGGTCAGCCATGCCAGAACTCCATTGCCAGGCTAGATCATATAGCTACTCTACAGCAGCTCCCCACAAAAATTAGAAAGATGCTGGTGTGACACCAAGGTTACATCGGCATTATTTAATGAGTAGGGAGCAGTGGAGGAGTAGGAGTGATGAACAAGAATAAAACATGGACAACAGTAAATGTAAGTGAAGTAAGTGGAGAACTGGAGACATACAAGGGGGCAGAAGGGAAGGCTAGAGACATACAAGGATAAAGAAAAGATACAAAATGAATAGAAGGATTGGCTGGATACATACAAGAAGGAAGATTTTGGATGGAGCCTGGTCACATACAAGGAGAAGATTTTTTCACTTTTTAACCACTTTAAACTAAGTAAATAAAAATACACTTAGACTGTGTGTGATATTGTAATATAAAGGTGTAATTTTAGTTTTGCTACTTTATGTCACTTCTATTGCCATGATATTGAGTAAAATATAATAATTAAGATTTTTGAGTAGCAGTAGAAAAACATTAATAATTTATCACTGAGTCAGGATTCTGGTTTTCAGGGTTTGGGACCATTGGGCTGGTTAATTGAAATGGCAGGTATTTGAAGCTAGTTGCTTTGAGATAAGTCCTGCTGAATAGCAGGTGGCACAAGGAGAAGGCTAATATAAGAGAATAAAAGGGAGAAATCCAGAGTGAATATCTTGGTAGAGGGTGCCAGGGAAATGGCAAGAAATTGTTCCAGAAAAATGCCATGAAAGGCATCCGACAGTAAGAGTTCAGATAAGCATTGAACCCAAGGCTGTCTTAATATTGGTATTGACACCAGTGGGCAGTTCTTGGAGAATTATAACATGATAGCAGTAGGTGCGATATTGTGGCACTTGTTGATACACTTGCTTGTAGTCAAAGATATTGTGATGGTGAAATGTTTGGCTGTAGCAGGACAGCAATAGCAATCTGAGTATCCATGTATTCATCCTGGGTTATTGGTGCAACTAATGAGCGGGGAAAGCTATGGACAAGGAAAGTAGTAGGTCTCAGTGATGGAAGTCAAGATCCAGAATAGACTTGGAAACCTGAGTAAAGACATTGGTGAATGTGGTAAGTACCTAGATGGATCATTTTGGAGATGGAATAAAGGAACTATAAAGTGAGATGCAAAGTTAATGAAAGGTACTCTGAGTTAAAGATTTCTAGGAGTCTTTGTCATCTGGATGAAAATCCAGTAAGAGCTCCTCTACTTTTATCAGGCTGGATTTTATAACATTGAGAGGAAATGCAAAGGGCTGTCCTAGTTTGGTTAATTATCAGAGAGAAAGTAGGAAATACAGGAACCTGAGGGGGTAGTTATATTTAAACACTGAGTGCTTTTGAATTATAGAATATTTTTTTTATAGTGGCTATAAAAGATGATCAGGAAATCGGCACACTCAAGCAGATATCTCCACTTCTCCAATCCTAACTTCTTGTCTTCGCAGGAAGAAACTTCCTAGAGAAAAGGCAACAAGGATGTAAATGTCCTTCAGGAGCTTTATAAATTGCACTTTGACATCTGGTTGCTGTTGAAGACCTGGAGCAGGCACAAAGGCTTGTTTGAAATTTTGGAATACCAAAACTTTTTTCTAACCATTTGGCAGAATTGGCTCCTTTTTCTGGTAAGGGCAGTGATAGGAGACCAGGGTGGAATGTTCTCATACACATTTATGATAATAATTTGCAATCCCAAGGAAGTGAACATCAGTTTCAGAGGATAGATAAGGGGGACCTCTAGTGACTGAATATTCATTAGCATTGGGACACAGAAGAAGAAGGACTGGCCTCAAGCATCTCACACTTGGCATGCTGACACTTATGGTACTAAATGTCATAGCATGCTCTGCAACACATGGGCATGCTGTGCCTTCTAGTACTATATGCGCCAGCATACTAAGGATTAATGGCATGCTGCACAATGGTTTTTCACATTAAAAAGCGCTATTTTTGAAAGGTATTTTTATTTTTTTAATACACCAAGGGGTACGGACTGCGGCAACTTTTCGGGGCAAAATTGACCGTGATTTAGGCGCCGAAAAGTTGCTAAACATTGATGGCAATTTGAAATCATCGTAAAAAACGCATTTAATAAATATAGCACTCAAAGCGCTGAAATCACTGATAAATTGCGTCGATAAGTGCCAAATTCAAATTGCCACATAAAAACAAATGTAGTAAATTTACCCCTAAGAATGCAAAGTGTTTAAACAAGCATCTAAAATTCTGAAAGTTTATCTTACTACACTTATGGAGTAGTACTTGGATCCAGACTTAAGTAAGTGCTTGAAATTAGTTACTCCTGGGCTAAACCATGTTGATTGCAGGCGAGTCATATTTTATCTGTTGCAAACAGTATTAGAGTTGAGAGGTGATGTTTCCTATCCCAAGTCTAAATAACAGTGTGATAGTAAAGCTGGTCAGTATCTGTGTGTAGAAAGCAATTTAAAGATATATCCCTGCATGCAAAGAATACAATTAACTTGACTCCCCCTGCAATCAACATGGTTTAGCCCAGGAGTAACTAATTTCAAGCACTTACTTAAGTCTGGATCTAACCAAAGATGCGTAAGTGGCATGTTTTGACTGAAGGGTGCATACGCCCTCCAGATGTTAAGCTAGTGTTACGTTAGTAACACTAGCGTGTTTAGCATCGTATGGAACTTAGTTTCGTACAATGCTATTTCCTAAGAAATGGGCTGTGCTTCCCCTCCACCCACTAAAGTGGGCAGGGGGAAGCATGCTAATTGTACAGTGTAGAAGGGGTATCCCACACTCGTGCGGATCAGCGGTCGTATGGACCGCTGATCTGCATGCTTTACTTAATGCAAGAGAGAAGGGAGTGACGGGGTATTCACTCCCCTCTCTCTGTTGGACGGACAGTCTCATATATATATATATCTTATATGGAGGCATCTACTATGGCATTAACTTTTATGGGGGCATCTCTGATAACATTAACTTCTATGGGGACATCTACGTATGATGGCATTAACTTCTATGGGGGCATCTATTATGGCATTAAATTGTATTGGGGCTTATAATGTGGCATTTTTTACAAAGCGGCCATCTACTAAGAAAATCTATTATGTGGATGCAACTAGTGTGTCATTTTATAGAACCGATGCAACTATTATTGGGGATATTGATTGGGGGCAACTACTTTATGTTCTTACTGAACGGGGCAATGTATTCTTTAATTATATGTATGTGGGCATGTAGACTTTATTTTTGTGTAGGGGCATGTAATGTTTTAGTGACTGTAGTGCATTATGTAAGCGGCAGCATGCAATTAACAGTTACAATGCTGACGCTTATGGTACTATAATTCATAATCGCAGCAAAAATACAACCTTAGTAAATAAGGCCCTAAGAATGAGATAATAATCACTAAGGAGAAAAATAAATGTCATACGTTAGAAAGTTTGAATAACCTTCTCAAAAAGAAACCCCCCAGGAAAATTGCATATTCAACCTCAGTAGTCAAATATTGACAGAAAATTAGATTAAAGTGTTAAAAAAGGACTAAAATTTGCCCATGGCCAAAAATACAGATCTTTTTGATACTTATGTAGATATGGAAAAATTCTTAAGAAAATTGATCATCAAAAAAGTTTTTTCCACAAAGGTAATACAGGAAATGAGAATACTGAAGTAGAATCAGGGAACCAATCTATCTTCAGAAATAGATCCACTTTCTATCCTAAGCATGTAAAAGGCTGCTTTATAGAGAGTTTTGGAAAAGTTGTCTGAGAAGAATTTTCAGAACTAAACAAAAGAACAATAAAAAGAGAAAACTTTCTACTTTAATCTTAACAAAAGGAGAGAGGAAGGCTATAAAAGACCTCCAGGATAAAAGTATCTTTATAAAACTAGCAGATAAAGTAAGGGGTGTAGTCCTGATAGACTAAAATGACTATGAAAAAGAAAGTCATGAGACAACTGAGGAATTTATACACCTATAAACCTTTGAAATATGACCTGACAAATTATAAAAGGAAACTGGAAAAGTATTCTTAAAATATATAAAGAGAAATGTACCATAACCAAAAATAAAGTGAATACTTATATATTAGAGAACATAGTGTCCCTGTAATCTATATCTTACTAAAGATCCATTAAAGTCTAACCAATTGCCCAGGTAGGCCAATAATAGTTGGCACCAACTGTATCGCCTCCAATCTATCTAAATTCATAGATTACCACGTCTTGCCTTTAGTTTTGAAAAACAAATCATGTATTAAAGATACAGGAGACCTACTTGAAAAATTGTCAACTATCCCTTGGCAAGATAACTATTATCTAGTTACGGGAGATGTAACATCCCTCTATAATATTCTTAAACACACATTTTATTTATTTTAACTAACAATTATTTTAATTTCAATGATGCATTTTACCTTCAGATTCAAGGCACCGCTCTGGGCACCAGATTTACCCCCAGTAATGCTAACCTCTTTACAGGTAATTTGGAAGACAATTTTGTCTAGAAGGGACATAAATTGAAGGGGGAAATCTGGTGTCATGGTGGGGATTCGTCAATGACATTTTATTTATATGGAAAGTTACTAAAGAAGAGCTCGATTACTTTTGCATATATTTGAATTAGAATGTTTTTAATATTAAGTTACCATAAGAAGCAAAGAAGAGGTACATGTTACATCAGTAGTGGGCATCATAAAAACTGGCTCAAAGGTATACCAATGGGTCAATTTAAGAGACTTCGCAGAAACTATACTGATGATGAGACATACAAGACTCAGGTAAATAAATTGGTTAAGAAATTTTCAAAGAAAGAATATCCTTAAAGAAATCTAGAGACCATAGCAAAGGTGACAGGTAGAATAAAACATTGTGACCCCCTACCCAGTCAGAAAAAGAACCATAAAAGCTTAAAAAAATAAACATATGATACAGCTTTAATCATTCAATATAGTCACCATCATACAACATAGAGTCAGTTATAAAGAGAAATTGGCCCATCCTAATAAGGGACCCCAAATTATAGACCACTCTCCCAAAGGCCCCCAAATTTAAATTTAAAGGCCTCACTACCTCACAGATAAACACTAAAGGCTTTCATAGATGTGGGACCTGTAGAATGTGCAAAAACATGAGCAATACTTTTGTTTTTGAAGACCTAATTGTCCCAATCCCAGTTTCACTCCTCAAACTTGTTAATCTATTTCTCTAGTCAAAAATCAACAGGCAAACTGGATTTTTTTCAGTAGGAAATTAAGTCAATTAGACGTTTCAATAAGAATGGATATCATTGATGCTGGAATTTGAGGTGTAGCAACAAAGTTTACAGGTTATCCAGACACTCTTGCAATAAGTTCATAATTTGGCATTGATTTGCGTCTTGCCTTTACATCCATTCATCCAATTCTTGGAAAAATGCAGTCCTCGGATCAGTTCCTCAGCTGGATCCATCAGGCCAGTACAAACTGTCAATGCTTGGTTGTAGTAGGGTGCACAGCAATGGTTAAAGCACTTGACTTTTGCAGTCTGAGCTGCAATGGTTAAGTACTTGATTGTAGCAGACAGAACTATGATGATTAAGTACTTGATTTAGCATAGATAACTGTGCTAGTTAACTACTTTATAGTAGCAGACAGTACTGTAATGAATAAGTACTTGATTGTAGCACACAGAACTGCATGTTGAGAATGCATGAGGAGTACCGAGAAACCACTGATTTCCACAATTGTGGAACATCTATAATATACAGGTCTGTTCCACAGGCAGAGTAGGCAAAATTACTGTAAACGATAAAACATTTCTTATAAAGAACTTTATAACATCACAGAATTAATGTTATATATCTTTTAGAATGTTCATGGCCAAGCATTTAAGTAACATAAGAAAAGGCTTTGAGAAACACACATCAAGTGATTTTAATTATACCAGGTACCATGGGTTATTTTATGCTGACAAACAGCAGTTGTTCTGATATTGGAATGGACAGTAAGTTTACTCTGAAAGGTCTGGTAATTGTAAAGGGATCATCAGCTATCTCTATTTTTAGTCTTGGTTGCCAGTATTCTAAATAAGACAGACAATCAGACCCCTATATTGATATGCTTTAGTTTGACTAAAGCTGCATGTAAAGCACACTGTATGTTGGATTTTATGCATTTCTGTGGGGCAAAAGATTCATATTGTTCGATTGTTTGATTGTTCATGACATAGATATTGATTGGCAGCACATGTACAACTGAACACCAAGGCTGTATATGAATTATATATAATTGTGTATCATAATGAAATAAAAATATAACATTTTAATAAGCTTTCAATGCTAAAGATTAAGAAAATATTAACATCAACGTCAGCTTTATTTTTCTACTGGTCTTTTCCTGGAAACACAATGCTTTGTTTTATCCTGAGCCGCTTATATATGTTATTTATTTTAGTTAAAACCTTTTTTTTTTAGCACCAGAGGAAATACGTTTTTTTTTCTGTGGTCAGACTACGTTCTAGAAGAATTGGTATGAAAATATCACATCTATTTCCATATAATGTCACAGCTGGTTTGAAGAAAATTAATTTCTTAAAATTTTAATTGTTTCACTTCTATAAGAGTTTTGAAAGTGCACTTTTTTAACAAGATCATTTTGAATTACAGCTGGCAAATTGTATATAATTTGTGCCAACTCAAAACCATCTCTCCATAAACATATTCAATATATGCTTCATCTCTGCATAAGGCCTTATGTTTACCATATGTAAAGTTTGCATGCAGACTTAAGTATAGTAATTTTAATATAAATATAATTTTAGACTTTGTTGCTAAATATAAAATAGGTTACAGTATTGTATAATCACTATATTCCCAAGCAACCTCTATGTCAGATAATTAGACATGATGGAATTATTATGTAGTTAGGGATTCAAAACTAAAGGTATAAAATAAAAAATGTATGTATTCCTCACTATTAGCAGTGAACATTATGAATTGTGTCTACAGCAGAACATCAAATATATTGGGAAACATACATTATCGGTTATTCATAAAAGTAAGTACATTTACTTATTAGATATACAAATTGGGTAATGAAATGAAATGTTATTTAAATTTACAATTTCTCCTTTTCCAACTGTAATAAACTTAATGAAATTATACAGGGTGAATTGTTCAATTATTAAATGATTAAGGAATTTATTTTGTTTAAAAAGACAGTGTATGTAAATGATACAACATAAAAACTATTGTCAGACAAACCATTAATATTAATATATCTACTTTTCAAAGAACCAATGTAGTTTTAATTACTGGCATGATCATTCTGATTATCCGCTAATTGGATGATCAGGTCAGTAATCTCTCTAGTGTATGGCAAGCTTAAAATTTAACAGGTACTGTTTCCCAGTTCAATTATAAGTTACTGTTAAAGACAAAAACAAAACAAAAACTAAATAATTGACCTTTCTCTGCAATTCTACATAGTTTTGCTATGGTGTATTTTTCCATTTATTTTTGTGTATTCTCAAACTCTGAATCAGACTCCATGCTGACTATTTATTTTAGACATAAACTATATTCAAAGGTAAATACTGAAATAAGTTCCTACATCTGTATCTAAATGAGCCTTCTTTTTTTATTAAAGATCCTATAGTTGAGATATGCTGATTAAATTAGTATTGCATTCTTCTTTTCAATTAGTTTTTTTTTTTTCAGTTCAATTTTTATATCATATCAATTTTGATGTCTCTCTTTTGCATTGAGTATTGTCAGCATAATTGCATTAAAATAGCAAATTACTTTGTGCTCATTCTAATATAGAGCTCAATATTTCTAAACATACAATTTTTTTTTCAGAATAGCTATGTGAATTCATGTAGCTCTGATATCAACTGCAAAAATCCCAGCTAAATATTATGGATATTGAATTATAAATGAATGCTTGCTACACTTGTACAACAGCAACATTGAAAAATGAAGAACATGACCATTGTTACAGAGTTCGTATTGTTGGGGTTTCCTTTACTTCCACAATATATTTTCCCTGTCTTTTACCTTGTATTAATGTCCTATATACTCACCATTATGGGTAACCTCCTTATCATTAACCTGGTTTCACTTCATAGTAGACTGCAAAGTCCCATGTATTTCTTCCTGTGTAACTTAGCTTTTATTGACATATGTTTCATTAATACTACAGTACCAAACTTACTGAAAGATATATTAAGAAAAGAAAAGACCATATCTTTGGCAGGTTGTTTAACGCAATCATATATTTTCTTTCTTGTTGGAACTGCTGAATTTATACTGTTGGCTGTAATGTCTGTTGATCGATACTGTGCAATATGCTATCCTCTGCAATATACAGCTATTATGACACAACGTGTATATATTCGACTTATAGCTGGTGTCTGGCTTGGCCCTCTATTTTCTATGGGCATTCCATCATATTTGATACTGTGACTGTCATTTTGTTGTTCTCAGATTGACCATTTTATGTGTGATGTAGGCCCACTTTTAAGAAACTCCTGCACTAGCACAGAACATATTGAGAAGTGGGTACTTGCATCTTCTTCTGTTGTGATCATTTCTTTCCTAATAACATTTTTATCTTATTTCAATATTCTCATAGTGGTTGTGAAAATAAAATCTTCCGGGGGAAGAGAAAGGGTTTTTACAACATGCTCTTCCCATGCTATAGTTGTTACCCTTATATATGGCAGCTGCATTTTTATGTATTCACAGCCAATAGAGAGTTATGGATCTTCTCTCAACAAAGAAATATCAGTTATCAACACTATTATTGTCCCTTTAATAAATCCTTTTATTTATACTTTACGAAACCAAAATGTAAGAGAAATAGCCTTAAAACTGTTCTTATAACCAAGGAAATATCTATGGTAGGTGAAGCTGGTAATGTGTATGGTGGTGAATGGCATTAAGAGGCACAATAGTTATGTTACCTCTAAGTTCTTTTGAAAGTAAGTATTATTAGAGAACAAAGCGGCCTTATTGTGCCATCAGCCCTTTCCAAGAAAAGATTTTGAATATCTTTAAAGGAAACACTCTACAATATTACGTTATAATTTGGTTTATCCACAATAACATATGTAAATCCACTTTACAGTATGTAGTAGCTTGTAAGGGTTCGTTTCCACACTGTCCACCTGTTAAATGTTAAAGTAGGAGCTATCATCCACTCCAATGTATAGTACAAATTTTGTTTGTGATTTATTTATGAATTCACCATTAATTCACAATACAATTCATTAAACATATATTCATAAGAGCTTTTAGCACAAAGCATAAGCAACATTTTCGCTTGTTTAGTGGAGTCATCTTTGTTGGAGCCAAACTCAGGACCAGATCCACACCCCCACACATTTTCTGTATATGCGGGGGTGTTTAATTTGAGGGGAATTAACTCCCCCTGTCACTCCCCTCTCTTGTGCGTAAAAAGTGTTACCTACGCTGCCATAAGGCAGCCTTAAGTCACAATTGTGGATCAGTTGTCCGTTAGACCGCTGATACGCTCATAAGTGGGTAATCACCCCCCCACCAACCTTTTTTGGGCAGAGGGGAAGCACAGCTTCTTTCTACATTTTAACTCTAATGTACAGAACTTAGAAGTAAATCTAATGTAACACACACACAAATAAAAAAGACACAGACCACTGTATGGAATAAAAAAATTGGGCATAGATTTATTGAATGGATTTAGAATTAGATAAACATAACATTTTGGGGTTTAGAAAAGGTGGCCATAATAAGTTGGGTGTAAGCAAACAGAACAACTAAAGGACAATAGCTGTTGTCCAAAGATGCATTCTTTGTACTAACTACATAAACCATGGACATCAAACCTCCCTTAACATGTTAACTAAGCATGTGCTAGGCAATGTAGGCAAACCAGGAACCCCGCCATGGGGCAGGCTACCTAACTTACAATGAAGGTAGTGCCCCTAACAAATGGTAACTTAACCCTTCCCTACGAACCAAGCTAAATGCTAACATCCCACAACAACAACCAATCCATGCCGCCGTCTAAACTAGAAAAACAGGACAAAAACAGACTAATAATACGACGATCAAAAAGGCTGTACTCCCAGTAAGTAAACCTTCTATAAACAATGTAACCACACCCCAATATACTGTATTCCACCTTGCTCCACTTACCACACTAAACTTCACCCTGTCCCATCTCTAGTCGTTTATACTCCCTCACACTTTCCTGGAATTTGTTTCTCTTAATTTGCAACACACCGAGATAACAATAGTTGGATCAACTAGAAATATATTTTGTCTATCATATAATTAGATTACATTTTTTACTTAAATTTACTTCATGAATGCATTATCAAAAATCGGCTTATTCAATATTCTGAAAACATCTGCAAACCTGTACATATGTTTCCAGCTGCCATATATATAATTTTCAACCTTAAATATTTCCAGATATAGGGCCGTATGCAGAGCTCCGGCCGCATTGCATTTGCGGCCGGAGTTTTCAGAAAAGTGCTACTGCGCATGCGCAGTAATTTTGTAACGTAATCTACGTTACTTCTTGCAATGTAGATTGCGTATACGCGGTCTTTTCTGAAAACTCCGGCCACAAATGCAATGCGGCCGGAGCTCTGCATACGGCCCATAAAGCATTACTTTACGCATAAAATTTTTCTAAATTATTTTAGGTGGAAGTACTATAAAATGGTGCTAAAAAAAATTTGCACAAAGTAAAAAACATATGCTCAGACAAGCAGACCAGAGGTTATGCCAGAATAACTAAAACCTAGTGATACTTGGATGCACCAAAGAGGGTGCTGGAACTCAAACAGTCACCACCAACATAGCCAGGTCCCACAGAAGTCAGAAGACACAGATGTAAAATCTGGTGGGTAGTTAAAATGTTATAAATTCTGTTAATTCTTTTCATTTTAATTTAAAAATATGGAAAAACATTGTGTTTTAAGACATGTTACAATTTTTTTAAAATTTCTTTAGACATGTCCAAGCAGAATGTGGCTATTTTTTTTATCAGAACCATCAGTATTATAATAACATTTCAGCTCAAAATGTTACAAATATGTATTATTATTATTATTATTATTATTATTAATAATGTTTATTTATAAGGCACCACATGGTATCCGCTGCGCCATACAAAAGCAATAGATAGGAGGAAAACCAGGAGTGGAGAAGCTGAGAGAGTGAAGGATGTGGAGCAAGAGAGGTTGATCAACAGTGTCAAAGGTTGCTTATAGATCCAAGAGCATGAGAAGGGAGAAGTGGCCCATGGATTTGGCTCAAAGGAGGTCATTTGTGACATGTCAGGGCAGTTTCAGTGGAGTGTATAGGGAGGAACCCAGACTGCAGAGGGTCCAGGATGGGGTTTTGGGTGAATAGCTAATTAGATGGTTGTTTACATGCCGTTTAAGCAGCTTGGAGGTGAAGGGGAGAAATGAGATGGGTCGGTAGTAGAAGGGTAAGGTGGGGTCAAGGTTGTTTTTTTTAAGGGTGGGGGAGTCAAAAGCATAGTTAAAAGGTGGAGTTGAAGAAGCCAGTGGAAAGGGATAAATTATAGAGGTGGACAAGATAAGAGCATGTGGAAATAGGGAGAGATTGGAGAAGATTAGAGGGGATGGGATCAAGTGGGCATGACAGTGATGGTGGGGACGACAAAAGAAAGAAGTGGACTTCATCAGCTGAGGTGGGGATGAAGGTAGACATAGGTGAGTAGCTGGGAAGGAGTTGAGAGGGTGGAGATGGAGGGAGAAGAGAGGTGATAGCAGAGGAGATGGAGGAGGAGATGGAGTCAATCTTGGAAGTGAAGAAGGTGACAAAATCAGAGACAGAAATAGAGAGAGGAAGGGGAGGAGATTGGGGGGGAAAGAAGAGAGTTGAAGGTGGCAAAGAGGTGGCAGGGGTTAGACAGTTGGGAGAGGATAAGGAATTTGAAAAAGGATTGCTTGGTGAGGACGGAGCTAAAAGAGAAGAGGATGAACTTGAAGTGGAGAAAATCTGTGAGAGAACAGTACTTCTTTAAGGGGGTGATAAGCAGTACAGAAACTGAGTGAGTGGGGGTTGCCAGGGTTGGGCATGGGTGCAGTGTAGGAAGATAGAAAAGGGAGGACAGGCAGCGTCAGGGGGGAGGAGAGGGTGTTGCTGTAGAGATGCATGTAAAATAAACAGTAAGTAAACACTGTTATTATGTTTAGCAAGTACAGTGGAACTAAGATATTGCTTTCCATTCTAAGATGCAACATGGTGTGAAAGTTAGATTGCAGTTCATTAGTAGATCATTAAAGTTTTGTTTATTTACCATATAACAGCTGCTGGCTCAGACAATAAAGCTAACATCACCAATACAATTCACAGGATGAGTCATACATTCTTTCTGTAGGACACTTAATGGGTCATCTCAGCTCCATTGTCTGATATCTGCAGGAAACCGTTAGCTGTTAATTGGTAAATAAACAAAGGATTAATGTCTTTCTAATGTCCTATTCAACTTTTCCCAGCAGGAGGGCCTGCCATGCATGGCAGAGATTGCCCTGATTTTGGAAAATCTTGAGCTTAGCACAACTGCACATAACTAGCAAACAACATGTTTAAAAACTATAAAGTTTAACTTCATAAAATTACATTTTAATATGCACACTTAATTTAATTAAATTTCTGTGCTCTGTATCATTTATGTTGCTGTCTATGTTTTAAAAAAATTACAATTGTTTAAAATGTTTTTGTTTCCAAATTTTTTTTCTGCAGAAAAAGAGCCACAAAGTTTAGGAACTTCACTGTTTAAAATGTCTTTGAGGTGGAAGAGATAAAAAGGACTGAGCATATGAGACAGCAGAAAGAAGTCTAGGATGATGGAAAGAGTTCTAGGATATGGTGATGGACAACACAAAGGGCCTGATCCAGAACTACGATGTTGTGCTGTGCGTCCTAACGCACAGCGTAATATCTATGCACTCCCCCTGACACTCCCCCTGTAACTTCAGCCGGCGTAACAGAGTGTAATTATGCCAGGACCGGTGCGTAACTTAAAAACCCTGCCCTCCCTGCCTCCCCCTGCCTACCTTCCCTAACTATAGTGTAGTTACGGTGCTCGTAACCTAGGAACGCCCCTTCAACCATAACTGCGCTACAGTTAGGGACGTCAGATCCTGACAACAGAAATTCCCTAACTATGCTCTGCAACATCTGCCGGACGCATGTGCAGATTGGCTAAACAGCCGATCTTACGCATACGCCTGCTATAAGTACGGTTGCCGGCATAGGTTTGGATCAGGCCCAATGTCTAGAAGAGGCCATGGAGACAATTGGCTGGATCCAGACTTAAGTAAGTGCTTGAACTTAGTTACTACCGGGCTAAACCATGTTGATTTCAGGGGAGTCGTATTTCATCTGTTGCAAACAGTATTAGAGTTGAGAGTTGATGCTTCACAGTCCAAGTCTAAATAACAGTGTGTTAGTAAAGCTGGTCAGTATCTGTGTGCAGTAAGCAATTCAAAGATATATCCCTGCATGCAAAGAATACAATTAACTTAACTCCCCCTGCAATTAACATGGTTTAGCCCAGGAGTAACTAAGTTCTCCTGAGATAACCCCACTACCCTCCGATGTGTCTAGAAAACATAATAGAGGTAGAAGGGGAGGCAGTAACATACAAAAAAGACTTAGATGTAAAAATAAAAAAGCCATGTATATAAATCAAAAAGGGGCCACACAGGTTAATGTAGAGAATGAAGGTATAGGAGAAGCCCAGGTCTTCAATTTCAGTTCCCATGTATTGACAGAGGAGGAAGAAAAAGTTTTAAAGTATGGTTTAAAATGTCCACCAAGCAATAAATCTAATCCATTTAATGTATTCGTAGATATGCAGAAATTTGTGATTAAGCTCACTCTTAAAAAATTCTTTAAAGATTCTATAGAAGAGAAAGAAACCCCATCTTCATCATCATCTAATAACCCAGATTTTAAAAATAAATCTACATTCTTTCCCCATTATAAAAAAGGTAATTATATTGAAACATTTGAGAAGCTAGTTACTAAGGATTTACATAAGCTCAATAATACTAAATGTAATAAGAGAAAAAATTTAGATAGAAATATGACTAGGAAGGAAGTAGATGCGCTGAGAAACCTAGAGTAAGAAGGCACTTATTATTAAACCCATTGACAAGGGAGGAGGGGTAGTATTATTAGATGTAGTTAAATACAAAGGGGAAATAATGAGACAATTACAAGACCCCAATAAATACAAAAAATTAAAAGGGGACCCCACAAAAATATTCCAGAAGAAGCTTTCAACATTGATTGATGAATATGTTAAGAAGGGAATTCTTACCTCTGAGGAAAAAAGTTTTATTCATATTTTGGAGACTACTATCCCAGTCATGTATGTGTTACCTAAGGTACATAAGGATATGGAAAATCCTCCAGTGGCCGGGACGGGCTCCTTTACATCCAATTTGTCACAGATGATTGATTATTATCTTTAAAAATTGATGTTATATATTCCCTCCTACGTAAATGACTCCACAGACATCCTCAATAAATTTGCCCAACTTAATTGGTGTAGGTGGTGGAAATTGGTCACGGCTGATGTCTCCTCCCTCTATACAATAAGCGATCATGAAAGAGGTATAGAAAGAGGTATAGAGGCTGTTGAGTTTTATCTGAAGCAGTCCTATATGGAACCAGAACTTGTGGGTTTTATACTTGAAAGTATTAGGTTTATTCTTAATAACAATAATTTTTGTTTTGATGGAGAGTATTATCTACAGACATGCGGTACAGCCATGGGGACCAGATTTGCCCCCTGTTATGTGAATTTATTTTTGGCGTATTGGGAAAGAGAGGTTGTCCCAAAGGGGGTGAGGGCGAATATGCTCTGCTGGTTTAGATATATAGATGACATCATTTTTGTCTGGGGAGGTTCAGAAGAAGAGTTAACAAGCTTTTGTAATACACTGGATGATAATGAACTAAATATTAAATTAACGTTTGATATTAGCGAGACATCAGTAAATTACTTAGATCTGAATTTCTATGTGGAGAATGAGACATTAAAAACACAAAATTTCATTAGGAAGACAGATACTAATTCCTACATCCCAGTATCTAGTAACCATCATCAAACTTGGATTAAGAATATACCCAAAGGCCAGTTTCTGAGATTAAAGATAAACTGCTCAGATGAATCATCTTTTCATAAACATACAATACTAATGAAAAATCAGTTTAAGAATAAAGGATATCCTGAGGAAACACTCCAACGCACTATTGAAGAAGTCAATGGTACAAATAGGGAAACGCTACTCACTTCTAAACCACGGTCTTGGATACAAAAGAGGTTCCTTTTATTAGTCAATTTAATTCCCAACATAAGGAAATAGAACATATTTTTAGGAAATATTGGCACATTTTACGTGAAGATGCAGAGTAAGAGGGGTACATTGGCCCCCGCCCTAAGTTTACCTACCATAAAGCACCTAATTTAAGGAATCAATTGGTTAAACGTGCTTTTGTTAGCGAGAAATGGTCTTCTTCACGGATATTATCCAAGGGTTTCCATAGGTGCGGAGACTGTGCGTTATGTAAAAATACAAAGGGACCGAAAAAACAGGATCATTTTGTATCTACAATTAATCCGAAAAATGTACCTATAAAGGAATTTATTACTTGCTATAGCAAGAATTGTATATATATATTATTAAAATGTAAATGTGGATTGGAGTATATAGGACGCACCTCCAGACCCCTTAAAACTAGATGGGCGGAACATCTCCGCAACATCAAAAAGGGTTTGGAGGTGCATCCGATGTCATCCCATTTCGAGGAGCACCATAACTGTGACCCCACGGCCATAGAAAGTTTTTGTGGGATAAAAAATCTTTACCCAAATTGGCGAGTACATGATGTTGGCTCCAGTTTAGCTAAAAAAGAATTGGAATATATTTTTAATTTAAATACGCTACATCCTTATGGCCTTAATCAGGAATTTGAATTAAAATGGTTTCTGTAGTAGTCCGCCCTCTAATTGTTTTGGATATTCTTTCCCTTTGTTATAGAGGGGAAGTACAGTCCAAAGAACATTACTTTACCTACGATCATACCATCCTGGATGAGCCCGATTCCATCCTAACTTGGAAGCCATACAGGAAAGGGCCTGGTCAGTACCTGGGAGGAGACTCCCAGGGAATACCAGGTGTTGTAGGTGAGGAAGTATTTTCTATGGTAGGTATTTTTTCCTTACCCACTGGGAAGTATCCCCATAAGGTTCGTATACCATGTAGAATTTGGTTTTTATTCCTGTTTTATGATTGTAGCCTTTGTATATTAATTCCTTTGTGGGTATTACATTTTATCCTGTTTTAATTATTTCGGTCCTGCTAGTTTTTTATGATCCTCAGGTGTTTTCTAAACTGAGGAATTTGTATTCATTTATTATTTATTTATTTATTTATTTCCCTTGTATGTATGGAGGAATTACATAGGAAAATAGATCCAGTTTATTAAATATTTACTATTAGGTCTGTGCAGTTGGGAGGGATGCCGTGCGGCTCCTACCGCCATATAGAGACCAATAAGTATCCTTGGTTTTTATTTCTCTGTCATACATTATGAAGATTTTGTACGTATGGGATGTAGGGTTAGGCATTTTAATTATGTATTGTATTTATGTATTGTTTTTACTCCTATTTATTTATTTTATTTTTGTTTAAATGTATTGGCTAGTTTTACTTATTTCACCTGTCTTGCCCCTTCATATTGTCTCTATGTTTTATGTATTCAGATAGATATACACATAAGGGCTGTTCTACCATTTTTCATTTATATATATTTATTTATTTATTGGTATAGGTTTACATATAGGTGACTTATATAGCAGTTTTTTATTATGTCCCTTGTTATTGTCACTAATTATGTTAAATCACATTGGGATTTTATTGCTGAGTCCACCACTTCATAGGATTTGACCACATATATTTTGTTTGTATATATCTTGTCTTGAGTAGATTAAGATGTGTCTTATTGTATTTTTCGTTCCATCAAATAGGGTTATATATAATACCATTAATTTTATCACCATTTATTGTTTCACATTTATTATTCACTTTTTTTTTTTGTGTACTATGTAGGCAGTAATGTACATCTTAATATTGGGCCAAATCCAGACATTTCATTTCTATGTGCGCAGGCGCTAAGCAAGAGATTTGGAGTGATTCACTAGCACTGGCCACACTATACACTGTTCTTCTCTCCTGTCTTGTCCCTCCATTTGCTCTTCTCTTGTTTGCTTTCTTTCCCATGACTGCTGATGAACCTCTGTCCCACTGGAGCTGCATCATTCAGAAGTAATTAAGCAAGAAAAGACAATATACCACTTTAAATACACTAGATGACCTCCTGCAGCAGTCCCTAAACTCTAAAAAGGGTCCAAACCTTTTCAAATACCATAAAACATAAAAAACAACTAGGGACAGGGAAAGCGCTGGAGGAGAATGGAAAACAGCAATAAATAAATAAAAGGATATATGAACCCAGAAAACAAAAATGGATAATGAGAATAAATATGTGCAAATATATATATGAAAATAGCAGCAATGAATACAGCAATATAAATCGATCAAAAATAAATATGTACACAAATGAATGTAGGAATGATAAATAGTGCTCACAAATAAATTCCTAAACACATAAAAAGAGCGGCATATGGGAAAAAGGTCCTTATACAAATGGACGTGATTTGAAACAGTCCAGGAAATTCATAAACAGCTTCAGATATATTTCAGAAGAACGATTGTAGGCTCCCAAAGGGATCCATTCTCACGTATCCATAGGGAATATATGCCAATAAATGGACGTGCTGCGGATTCCTCTGACTGTTATCTTTTCCATCTACTGGGGTAGGATTGATTCTGTCTAGACCCCCTGATCTATTTATTTTATTCAGATTTTTATGTTTTATCATTAAATATATTGTTTAAGTTGATATAATAGTGATTTATTGGACAGTCGTTTATCTCACCTTTATAGTGTGTTATTACGTTTATCTTATACATTTTGTTCTTCATTTATTGTCATATATTCCCTACGGATACGTGAGAATGGATCTCTTTGGGAACCTACAATCATTCTTCTGAAATATATCTGAAGCTGTTTATGAATTTCCTGGACTGTTTTGAATCACTTCCATTTGTATAAGGACCTTCTGCCCATATGCCGCTCTTTTTTATGTGTTTAGGAATTTATTTATGAGCACTATTTATCATTCCTATATTAATTTGTGTACATATTTATTTTTGATCAATTTATATTGCTGTATTCATTGCTGCTATTTTCATATACATATTTGCACATATTTATTCTCATTGTCCATTTTTATTTTCTGGGTTCATATATCCTTTTATTTATTTATTTTTTGCTGTTTTCCATTCTCCTCCAGCGCTTTCCCTGTCCCTAGTTGTTTTTTAAGTTCAAGCACTTATTTAAGTCTGGATCCAGCCCTATGTTTGCAATGTACATGCATAAAGAGGATAATAAAGGAAGCTAAATGAAAGAAAATTGCAAGAATAGAAAGAATTCCCAATCTTTTCCAATATAACAGCGCATATACAGAGTCTTCTAGTCCAGTGCACACAGAGAGAAAAAGGAGGGCTCCAGAGACAACAAAAAAATTATTATAATACTACTTACCACTGATATTAATACACTTTGTTTTTCAGTAAAATTTCAGTTTCAGACAATCCATCTGACACTGTTGGATTCTCTTAATGTGCCTCACCCACTTTGGGATTTTTTAACTACTCTTCCATGGACTCTTGATACTGTCTCCTTTCTGGGAGTCATTCAGGTCTGGCACCCTCTGTCTGTGGTTGGGTTCTGGTTTCCACTCTCTGGAGTTGCCACCATGAGTCGGGACCTACTTTGTGTTGGAAGCACAGTCTGTCCCCACCATTAGGGGCTCCAGTGAACACCATACTCCTAGTTAGACTCTGCGCTATGGAAATGAAGTTACAAAGGGAGATCCAATCTAGGATTAAGAGACAGTAATTGTGGGAGCTAAAAGCATATGTGTGGGTGAAAGTAAGTTGAATAAAGAGCTAACATTCCATATAATACAGTAGAAAAAAATAAATAAAAACAAGGTGCAATGTGATTAAATTAATAGCTTTAGCACCTTTTAAAAAAGACTTAAAACTAGGTACTGTAATATCAAATCAATGTGGAATTATTTTTGTTGCATGGCTATAAAACATGTTATGGTATCATGAGATTCCCCAGGCTCTCTATTACTGGTAACAAAGTTAACCAATATTATGTTAATATGCAACGATGATGTGTGGCACTCCTCTTCAATTGATAAAGTGCATCCGTGCCATGACTAGGAAGCTTAGTCCGTACAATATTGAAATAAATGCCCGGCACTGGATGTCTGCTATAAAGTAAACTCACGGAGTCATGTGTATAAGTAAGTCCGACGTTTCAGGACCTCTTTAAAACACTGTCCCTATTAAAGCTTCCAGAAATAGATGTCACACTGCTGTCAATACAGGGATCCTAAAAGCAATCATTAACCATAAATCGGTTCTCAAAAAATACAATTATTACTGTGACAGTAATACAGATGTATTACACCATATATTCTGGACTGTTGAACTTATTTATAACTTACCTTGACTTTGTATATGCTTTTTTTTCTATTCTCTCTTCTCTGCTCCAGTTCAAACTCCTCTTCATTTTCCTTTCACTTTCCCCTGCATCGTGGAGGCTGCAGCGTGGAGGCTGTATGGGAGATCCTGTCTGATGTTGCTCTGACTCATTCACTCACTTGACAGACAGCAAGCAGAGTGAATGAGTGATTCAGGGAGCTCAGTGTCTTAGTCCCTCCTCTCTCCTCTGCAGCTTCCAGCAGAATGATCTAAACAGAAGCTGCAGGAGGGGAGAGACAATAGACAGGGACATTTTTTCCACTGAGCAGTTTGGGCTAGTGCTGGGCTTTGCTGAAGGCCCCCTTGATGTGTGGGGTCCCTTGGTCACTAGCCCAAGCTGCCCAGTAGAAAAGACGGCCCTGAGTCCGGCCCTGAACACCACAGTACCTAACTTGTAGAAAGAGATACAAAGGGGAAATTAATCCATACATTTGGCTGACTGTTTAACTCAGTCATTTTCTTTATTTCTTGTTGGAGCTGCTGAATTTATACTGTTGGCTGTAATGTCTTTCAATCAATACTTAGAAATATGCTATCCTCTTCAGTATGCTGTCATAAGTCAACATGTATGTATTAGACTTATAGCTGGTGCCTGGCTTGGCTCTATTTGCTGTATCTGCATCCCATCATATTTTGTACTGAGACTGTCATTTTGTCATTCTGAGATTGACCATTTTATGTGTGATGTGGTCCCACTCCTAGAGGAACTCCTGCACTAGCACAGAACATATTGAGAAGTGGGTACTTGCATCATCTTCTGTTGTGATCATCTCTTTTCTAATAACATTTTTATCTTATTTCAATATTCTTATAGTAGTTATGAAAATAAAATTGGCTTGGGGTAGAGAGAGTTTTTACAACATGCTCTTCGCATGCTATAGTTCTTACCCTTATATATGGCAGCTGTATTTTTTTGTATTCTCAATCAATTCAGAATCATCCATCTACTTTTAATAAAGAAATATAACTTGTCAACACTATTGTAGTCCCTTTAATGAACCCATTCATTTATACTCTACGAAATCAAACTGTCAAAAAAGTAGCTTTTAATGTTATCTGTAAATTCACAAGGAACATATGATAAGTGTAATAAAGTAATTTCTTTACTTTTATTTAAACACCATTATAAAATTTTACAATTGGAGAAGATTGATTAATACTAGTTATGCTATTTACTATTTACCTAATAAATAAATAAAAAATGTAGTTAAATAAATTAGTCAGTTAAATAAATTTGAAGAAGTGAATTAGCAGGTTTATTCTTTTTTTCAAAATATTCTGTTTTTATTTTCTTTGTTTAGAATTGTGTTTACAAATATAAATGTAAAAGCAACTATACTATTATGTTATGTGCACAACTGATTAATTGTCGCACACAATTATTGTAACCTCTTATTGCTGTGACAAATATTATTTAAGTGTTTTGTAAATAACTGTAAGTCTTAAGTTGAACAAAACCCAATCTTGCATTTTAAATGTTATTTATGTGTATTACTTTCTTTTGTTTATGATAAATCAATGCATTTTCTTAAATGCCAGTCCTTCAATTATGCCAAATTTAAGTTTACCATCTGCTGATATGATTATGTTAAGAATATTAGATTTCTCCATTTAACTCATTAGTCATTTTGTACTTAAAATAAAATTCTAGTTAAATTGTTTCGCTTATTATTAACTATAAAAAGAAACAGACAATCAACTAACTGTTTTGTCATTTGTCCATAAGTTATTGGAAATATTAGAAATGTGAAGAAGCTCCTCTCATTTTGTTTTTGTTTTCAATAATTTCTATATTTTTGGTTTGGTTTGGCAAAACAATGCTGATATTTTTTGTTTTGGCTTTGTATTTTGGTGTTAAAAAATAAGAACATTTCTGTAATTTCTATATATTTTTATTACAACTGTGATATTTTTCTGATTACCTTAATTTGTATTTATTTACAGTCAGCTTATTGACCACTGCATAACTGTCACCAAATTTGCACAAAGGCTGAAAGATGCCATAGGAAAATCCCTAAATAAAAATGTATAGAAATTATAGTAAAAAAAGATTCAAATATTGTTATGAAACATATGCCATAAAAATCTAAATATTGCAATAATAGAGAGTTACATAGGAGACAGAAATTGGGTTTACAAATTAAAAAAGGATAGTAACATGTCCTCTCTCACCTATAATATAATAATATATAATAATATAACTCCTGTTGCCAATAAATGCCTTCACAAACTTTCACAGATCCTGTCACCTATAAATACCTACACAAACACACCTTTTGATTGGACAGCGATCTAAATTCAGCTGCACCAATTTTTATCAAGATAGTGCCATAGAGAACTCCCACAGTGTATATACAATTACAGTCTCCCTGCAGCTTACAGTTAAATGCTATGGGAGTGGAGTCATAGTTTCTTTCAATTTTATTAACTTGTAAATCAAGAGTTAAAATGGAACTAGGTCTCCATAGTAAATGTATTAAGTATAAGCAAGTTAGCAAATCATTCCGTCCCACTTTGTCATGTCCTCTTCTTTTCAAACAATAGTTAAATGCCATTTGTTAGAAACCCCTCAATAGAATTATATAAGTATAAGCGAGAGTAAGGGTAAGTTAGTGGTTGTCATCTTCTTCCTCTTTTGTTTATGAGTATGTAAAGCTATTTCTTAAGGGCTACAACTTTTTACTTAAACCATATTAGTCAGCTCGCATTGACACTGTGCTCCTTAGGGACAGACTGGCAAGTTTTGACCTGGGAAGAAAAAACTAATGGAAATGGCCCTGGTTTTTATACCAGTGTAGTACTATGAATAAAAATAATAATGACAAAAACATGCAAGCAAGGTTTACCTAAGGTGGGTGTAAAAAAAATGGTTAAGTCAATAAGATACTGACCCAAATCGACAAAGAAGAAACAATTATTGTGATCTCAAGACATAAAATACAAGAGAAATTCAAGTGGCGATACACCATACAAGGATGAATTTTAATGAAGTTACACAAGACAAAGAACATTCTGGTGACATTTAAGCTGGCCTTACACTAGAGCTATAATTGGCCTAATCATCCAATTATAGGATAATCAGGTCAAAATTCGCTCTAGTGCACCTCCATCCTTGATTTTGAAGCTCAGTTACAGTTTGACCCCAGAATAAATATCAGATCCTGGATCTGATCCAACATACAACACCTATTAATAACTATACCGCTGATCTGACTCCCCTCCCACTATCGAAAATTAAATCCCATTAAACTAATTACCATCATAAAATATAGACTGCGTCCATGTAAATGCCACACAATACAAACTTTTCTGCCCCTGTATGCAGAAAGAAATCCTTTCCTGCCCCTATATGTAGCCAGCAATCCTTTATTTCTCCTTTATTCTTCTAGCCATCCTTTCCAGTCCCTGTATGTCTTCTGCCATCCTTTCCTGCCCCTAAATGCATCTTACCTTCATTTCCTTTTCTGATATCGGGCCAAATCCAGAACTAAGTCCGCAGGCATATTTATGCCAGCCGTAAGCATAACTTTGGCTGTAAGTACGTTCTGTGCATGCGCCCAGGAGATGTTTCCTGTCATAACTCATGGCGGCCCTAATTGAAAATAGGTCGCCTATTACATTAGCAAAATTACAGCTGAATGGGCCTATATTATGATAGCCGTAAATATGCTCCAGTTATGGAATGTAGGTGGGGGGAGGCATTTAAATCATACAGTATGGGCTGGGTTACGTACAATCCACACTCGTTCGTAACACAGACGTAGGTCTGGATCTGGCCCATCTTATGTATCCCTTGTATGTGGCCAGCAATCCAATTTTACCATTTGTATGTGCCTAACCATACATTTCTGCTCTTTGTAAGTGCCATTCATTATTACCCCTTGTAGTCTCAACCATCCATCTCTACCCCTTGTATTTGTTCAGCCAGCCATATCTGTCTCTTGTATGTGCACAGCTATCCTTTTCTGCCCCTTTATGTTCCCACCTATCCATTTCTGACCTTCGTATATGTCCAGTCATTTATTGTTGTCTCTTGTACATGTCTAGCCACCCATTGCAGACCCTTGTATGTGTCAAGCCAGCTATTTCTCCCTATTGTATCTGTCTAACCATTCTATTTACCACCATTTATTTACTTTCCCTATTTCCAACGTTTCTCTATGAAAACCACTTATTATTTTCGCTTCTTGCTCTATTCTCTGCAACGTGCTTTTAGATGGAATGGTGCTGACCTAACAGACGTGGCTGTGTCATTCACATTAACAGTATTAGTTATACCTCTGGTTCCAAATCTTTTTCTGGGAATGATGTGACCGCATATGTTAAGTCACATCATTCCCAGAAAGGAGCCCTGTGTATCTAATAATGTTTATATAAATGACTTAGGTACACCTGTTATTTAATGTGACCATCTATGTGCACCAAAAACACCTAAAGGTGATGTGGCCCAGGGGCACACACAATAATTCCTAGAAGATAGTTCCCATATAATAAAAACAATAAATATGCCAAACATTTTTATAAAGCCATATATATCTGCTCTGTCAGTGTATTGCAGCGTACATTACGTGCATGTACGTAATTTACATAACGAAACGTAGATTGCGTAAAATAGTTATTATGCATGCGTAGTAGCTAGAATTGTAAAATTAGGCATGTATGTTAAAAATTACGTGGTTGTGAGTCCAGTCCTAAGTGCCTGTCTTTAGTGATTTCAGTACTACTATAAATTGACTGATAAAATACTATGGGAGCTTCATATATTCAATGTGCACATGTAGAGGATTAGGCACCACCTAATATTTTGGGCTCCACAGTCTTAGTGGTGTTAATGTGTTCATGAGCAATCTATAAAATACACACACTATAGGAGCTGAACATTATTTATATAGATGTACAGAGAATGATGTCATTGTCACCTATATTAAGGAGGCGCATCATCAATAGTGCATGTTTTACCATTGGCTTTAGAGTAAAACTGGATTCCCCTAAGCCTCCCCTCTGGTTATATGGTGTGGGGTCACATTTTAAACTAGTGCTTTAAACAATATCAATAAAACCACATGCAATGACTTCTGGTGGGCAGGCCACCCACGATGGACGCATTTTGATTAAGCTCCTCCGGCAGATCTCAGCATCGACAGCAAAATATATGTGTATTCCTCCGGCTCCCTGCACACTCCCTTTCCCTTGGAAGGACAGCCTGAAGATTACAGGTGAGGCAGCCCTTGCCATTAACATACGGCGCACGCTCCAAATTAAAAAAACTTGACACCAGGGATCGCCGCATGGAGACCATAGTGGGACACTGAGATCACCGGGCATCCCTCTCTCCTCCGGAATGGGGTCCTGTGTCTCCACACACTCAACGGCGGGATAACAGAGAGTATGTGACCGCGGAGGTGAGGCCCGTGTTTTCTGCATTCTCTGAGGGCTATGACCCACATAAAGGATTGGGCTCCCATATTTATTTAGTTTTTTTTATTTAACAGGTTTGTATATAGTGCCCACAGATTACATAGCAATTTATGTTTGCTGCAGGTCGGTGGGAGACTCTACGGCACTAATGTTAGCTTGCATCCCGCACCCTCTATGAAGGCTTTGCTCCCTCAGTAAACCCCACAGTGATTGGGCCTTCCAGTTCCCAGCATATTCTTGTAAGGAGGCCTCTGAGCCAGAATACAGGCATTACTGTGTGCTAGACCTGGATTACAAGTTGGGAGTTTATCATGGGAGAGGGACAGCAGCCATAGCCTAGCTGGCCTTGGACCCATTAGGCATTATCAATAAAACTATTCTTTTGATGCAGCTCTGAAAGAATACTTGTAGAAACTGCTTGGAAGCACTGTTCAATAACACTGGCCCCCCAGGATTGGAAACTTTACTTCAACCAGCAAATTCCCCACACAACAACCTTATCAATGTGGTTAATTGGAGGTGCTTCACAGTAACATTGGCCTCTTAGGCTGGTGAGTATTTTTACTGCCTGATATTTTTGCTATCATAGGAACTGTTATTTTGACCTAATTTTCCATATATTGACCAAGAGCATTTAGTAATTCTTATTTCAAGGCCAGAAACAGCAATTTATTTGATTTGCTGGTCAGTAACATTGCTTACTACACCTACCTAGTTTAATGCTTTGTGTTCAACTCACTTGATACGACTCCACAAGCTGTTCTATATACTCTTGGATTACAAATAGCGGACAATAGCGGTTCTGCGAACCCTTAAAGCATCAGTGTTCTGGTGGGCGGTCTCTTTTGTTAGATCTAATCAACATTGATAGTAAACACTACGTCTACATGAAACATTTCAATACCCCAGGAAGACGAATCTACTTAAGCCACACAGTGTTCTGGGACAATACTTAATCACCTTGGAATTGGAATCAAATCCTTTTGATAGCGGATGTTGGATATTTGAACTACTTCACTCTTTTCACTTAAAACTACACCTGGCAAGATACACCTGAAGGGAGCGACCTCAAACTCCTTCAACAACAGGTTCATAAACCTGCAGCTGACAACAGAAAGTGAAAATTACTTCACTGAGCATATAATAAAGAATACACATTGGTATCTTTGATACCTTTGGCTGTTGTGACTGCACTAGGCTCCTCGTTGGTAAGATTACACAACACATCTTGCCTAAGCCCAATGCTAAAACTGCTTTAGTATTACATTGTTCATTGCACTTTGATATAGTTCAGCCCTGGACTTTGAGTCACCTATACCCACTGGGCTCCTTAATATATCTCGATATTTTGATTCAATAGGCACTGTTATTGTGTGCGGACATTACTTAGGATCATATAGAATTTGTGTATACCATGTGATATTTGTATTGTTAATCAAATTTCCTGTAGCCCTTACCACCCGGGTTATCACACAAAGATACCCCAAGTTTCCTTTATGCATGGATAAGGTTGTAGGAAAAAGTACCACTACAAGAATAGCAAGGATCAGAAGTCAATCGACCAAATCGGCCTCTGGTAAAAATCCTCCTCCGTCACCTGAATTTACTTCAGTATCCCTGCAACAATTGCAACCTGCTCTTTCTATCGCCCCTTTCTCTCAAACCCCATCTGAATTAGCTAAAGAGATGCTGGCGGTCATAATGCCATCTATAAAAAGCATCTTGACAGCTTTTTAGTCAATATGGCTTCAGTGGCGTCCCAACTGCACACAATAAATGCATTTCCTTACTAGAAACGAGTGTTGGTGACCTAGATCATGACCTAGATATATCATAACTACACTGCAAGATTCAGCTAAAGAAAAAAATATTAAATCCCTGCAAGACAAGGTGGATGATCTTGAGAATTGCCACTGAGGAAACAACTTAAGATTCATAGGGATCTCAGAAAGGATCAAAGGGTCTGATCTGATAAAATTTTTACAAGTTGATTTGCTTCAATCCTTGGGTCTCACGACCATCTTGCCGATAATTGAAAGAGCACACAGATTGGGACCGGAGCACTCTGAGGCAAACGATAGAGCCAGGCCAGTAATAGCTAAATTTCTTAACTATCAAAATAAGTAACTTATCTTGGGTACATATCTTAAAAAGTGCAAAATAATAATCCAGAACTCTAAACTCCTATTTTTCTACATAGGGAGTTCTCCCCACTTTGCAAATGCTTGTTTAAACACCATGGGGCTGATCCTCACATCCGTCCGACAGGAAAATTATACAAGCTGCTTGCATAATTCCCATGATTAGTAATATGTGCACATGCGCACCAACATGTAACATTAGCTGTAAGGCAGCAGACCTAGTCGTAATATTTAAGGTAGGAATCTGGACATGTAAGTGTCCAGATTTACTACCTTGAGTGTGGAGTGCAGGAGGTGTGCACTCCCCAGTACGCGATCGCACGGAGGGACCAACGCACGTACTGGTTCTGGGTCTGGATCTGGCCCGATGTCTGTTTCACACTGCGTATCCGGCTAATTTACAGATAGTAGATAATGGCCATGTGGTAATTTTTGATAACCCAGTAAAAGCAAGGTATTATATTCAGAACATGAATATACCAGACTCTTGAGTGTTGAAATCACCTCATGGCATTTGTTGCCATAACTTTCTTCCCTTTCTCTAATGTTATAGGAAAGTTTGATTTACCCACATATTAATACAGTTATTTCAAAGTTTTGATGGGATTCAATGTTGCTTATTTCTGATATTGATAGAACATTGGTATGAAACTTGTTATTTTTCCCCAGCCTGTATCCAATATCAATATCAATCAATATCAATATATCCCTTGGGTACAGAGCTAAGTTTTTTTCGGAAAATGTAGAAAATAGCAGTTCTTGCAGTACTTTTATAGTGATTATTGGTGCATCTGTACTGCTTATTTATTATAAAATTAACGTATTCTCTTATTACAATGTTGTTTTATGCAAATGTTAGGACGTGGCTGCCCTCCCATGCGAAGAGATCAATCTCATGCCACTACAGACACTTGCGCACCTCTCTTGATCATACACAGGTAAAGTCAGGGCCTCTATCTTGGACTGAGACATTCCTACCTTTTTCTCTCGAGACAGTCATGAAATCATTACCCAAATCCATCCTGTATGACAAGCTCGTACAGGGATATCCTTTATAACCTCCTTCACAAAGGATATCTCACCCCTCACCGTAGGAGTTTGATGGGGCTCTCGGATACAGACACTTGTCCCAAATGTAATACAAAGGAGGCTGATCTAGTGTACTGTATGTGGGCGTGCCCTCATATCAAACAATTTTGGAAGCAAGTGTTACACTTTAACTCCACAAGTTTAATGATAAGAGTTCCTCTGACAGCAGAATGGGCGATGCTATGGATCAGTGGGAATCATATATGAATGACTGGTGGACAAAAACATCTAAGACTGGTGGTGTCTGCGGTGGCTAGAAAAAGTATTTTACAGATGTGGGCTAAGAAGGAACTGCCATTTATGTCTCTGTTCTAAAATAAATTGTTTTTTGCATTCTGAATGAGCTGGGTCGAAGCCTCATTGAGCAATCAATCACGCACTGAAAGGTTTTTCGACACATGGCAGGAGTTTATTAACATACAACCCTCTGAAATAAAATCGCACAAATATATACGTTTCAGAAATTAGTATTTGGTATAAAACTAGAGTTCTTACAAATGACCCTCCCATAGTTTTTCCATCTGATCATGATCCAGCAAGCTGAGTTCTTCATTGGGGAGTTTCCTGTATGGTGAAGGGCAGCTGCGTCCACATTTTCTTAACAAATGTAGTAGTGGTTGACTGGACAACAGATATGTAAATTGCTTGTCATCGTTATGTATTATTGACTATTTTGTTAAGCAGATTGTAAATGTATTATTTTGACTCCAATAAAAAGAAAAAGAAACACATGCAACCACTTAAAAAATTAAGTTTTATTTATATCACTATACATTTCTCCCAAATCAAAAGGGACTTCATTATGCTGATTTTTAGACTCTAAAGGATACTCATTGTCTTCTACAAATATCTATAAATTCCACAATAAATACATTTATATTCATTCATTCATTATAGTTATGTTCATTTTATTTCTAAGCCATAAAATAAAGTTCATTACTTCATTGACCCAAAAGTAGGTATAAGGATTAAAGTTTTAGATGTTTGCAACTAATATAAAAACTACAATGGCATCTTAAAACTTTTTCCCATCTAACCCCCTTTCTAGTTCCTTTCTTTAATTAACATCTGATTATAATAAGGCAATTTAATGATTTTGTGAAAAATAAATACATTTAACATATATTACTTAATCTAGCACAAAGAAAAACATTCAATTGGGGAATTATCAACAACATAACCATTATTAATGATGTATGTTACCTATATTATTTGTAAACTAGAAACAGAAAAGAGTGGTTATGGGAATAAATTCCCATGGTCATCTATTTATTTTTTTCCTACAAAACTAAACAATAGTATAATACATAATATTACCATTAAATAATATTATACTTATTAAGTATGTTTTTATTGTAAGGATTTTTTTTAGATTCATTTCCTTTCCACCTCTTCATTTGATCATGTGTCTGTGACCCTCTCCATATTTATCCTTTTAACATTATAATCCTCAA
The DNA here is from genome assembly GCA_011038615.1 of Limnodynastes dumerilii. Lineage (NCBI taxonomy): Eukaryota > Metazoa > Chordata > Amphibia > Anura > Limnodynastidae > Limnodynastes > Limnodynastes dumerilii. The sequence continues at coordinate 55,983 of WWET01006701.1, forward strand.
GTAATGCTACACACACTAGGTAGCATAACAATGTTTGAACAGAGAAATATGACCACTGTTACAGAGTTTATACTGCTTGCATTTTCTCCAAATCCACATTTTATTTTATTGGTTTTCTGTCTGGTTCTCTTTTCTTATATTCTCACCATGTTTGGGAACTTCCTCATACTTGCCTTGGTGTTACTGAATCGTAGCATACAAAGTCCAATGTATTTTTTTCTGGCTAATTTAGCTGTTATTGATATTTGTTTTACCAATACAACAATCCCAAGCTTTCTAACAAACTTCAGTAAGGAAAAGAAATCAGTTTCCATAGCTGGCTGCTTAACTCAATTATTTATTTTCTTCCTTGTTGGAACAGCTGAATTTCTTCTCTTGGCTGTAATGTCTGCTGACAGATACTTAGCTATATGCTGTCCCTTGCGATACACAGATATTATGAAACAACATGTATGTGTTAAGTTAATAGCTGGGGTTTGGCTTGGGTCCTTTTTCTCTATGTGTGTGCCTTCATACTATGTGCTAAGACTCAAATTCTGTTCTTCAGTGATTGACCATTTTTTCTGTGACATTGGTCCACTCCTGAAAAATTCCTGCACAAGCACAGAACAGATTGAGATGTTGGTACTCTCATCTTCTTCAATTATGTTAATTTCTTTACTAGTGACATTAATATCCTATTTAAATATCATAATTGCAGTGTTAAAAATCAATTCTGCACAAAGGAAGCAAAAGGTTTTTACAACATGCTCTTCTCATGCTATAGTGGTCACCCTTGCCTATGGTAGCTGCATTTCTATGTATTCTAAACCCACACAGAGCCAGGATTCATCTTTTAACAAAAAGACATCAATACTGAATATAATTATCGTCCCCTTAATAAACCCATTTATTTATACTCTGAGGAATCAAAATGTTAAGGAAAAAATCTACAATTGGTACATAAAATTCACAAAGAATTGAGAATAACACTATGGCTATAATATAATATTTTGTATACAGTTTTGGTATAGACACAACAGGATGGATTTATTGTGTGTGTATTTTGCCTTATATTTGAATGTTGCTTTTTTATTTTGCCTTTAGAAGTGAAAAAGGTCATCAGAAAGATATGACATAATATTCCAAGAGAAAATAAATAATGGAAAAGAAAAAAAAATAAGAATTACATAAAAAAAAAAAATCCTTCACAATTTTTAGGCAAATGCATAGTGTTCATTTGTATATTATGCTTGATGCTGACTTCAGGAAAAAGGAGGAGATTGCTTCTGAAAAAAAGGAAAAACTTTATTATCTTTTGATACAGGAAAAATACTGGTTCATTTTCCAAATAGGATACAAAAAACTGGATATAGAGTCCTGACCCAGACCCAAACTGAGATTTGTGCTTGATATATAGCATATATGGAAGATAACAAGCTTGTGGTCTCATAGCTAAATCTGGATGGGGTAGAACATGCCTGTTACCACGTAATTATTCTGTTCCCTTTTCTGTGTGCATCATTTTTGTTGCTTTGTCTTCTTTTTCGATTGGGTGATGATAAAATTATTATAACTATAATATTCAGTTGACGCAAATTGTTTTTGTTAGCTATAAAACATGATATATAGATGGAAGATAACAAGCTTGTGGTCTCATAGCTAAATCTGGATGGGGTAGAACATGCCTGTTACCACGTAATTATTCTGTTCCCTTTTCTGTGTGCATCATTTTTGTTGCTTTGCTTTGTTTTTCGATTGGGTGATGATAAAATTATTATAACTATAATATTCAGTTGACGCAAATTGTTTTTGTTAGCTATAAAAC
>WWET01006702.1:14147-30187 GCA_011038615.1 Limnodynastes dumerilii
AGCAGTTATGTATGTAGTGGATAATTATTAATTATACTACATGAATGCTATATGAATGGCATTTTTCAGTCACCTGGTGTTGGGGACATGGAAAAACATGAGACACTTAAGCCACTAAACATTAATAAATAGTGTGAGAGTTATTAGTATATAAGGGAAATGTGGAATTGGTATTTACCTTTATGTGATTCAAGCAGATTTGTGTCTTTATGTTGTATATATTTGTTTACTAGTGTTATTGAGAAATTACATTTCTCTATCTTTTGTTGGAAACGCATTATACTGAAGGGTTGTTTAAACGTGTAGGTGTCAGGATTTCCAGTAATAAATCTGTTTATTGTGTTTAGATCAGATTTGCTTATCGGAGAGGATTATAGTGTCTAATATTTGCAGAGATTAGTTCAGCCTGTCCCACTTTAATATGTCAACTCAACCAGTGGATCCTATTGCTATAGTCAAAAAACACAAAATCTTGAAAGCAGTTTTTATCATAGAGCTACTGGCAAATGACCTGATCCAGAGTCGCAGGATACATTTATTGTGTAACTTCTGCAATTTTTAGCACTAGGCAGGTGTAGCAGAGGTGCTCATAAATTGACTGATTCGCCTGTAATTGCATCCATCTACCGAGCACGTGTTACACTATAGTTTAATGCAGGGGCATCAAGAATTTAGCCCACCCATTGGCGCCCTACTCTCCCATTGGCACCTCCCTCTCCCCTTCGTGTGCCCCCCCTCCCATTTGCAAACGGGCACAGACAGTGCCTGACACTGTCTCTGTGCAATCCTCTGCTGGCACTCCCTCCCCGGCACCCTCCGATGTGGTAACCCCACTCCGACGCCTATGGTTTAATGAGAATTTAGGCATTTCTGTGCAGTTGGCAGCAGATCAGCAGCCTTGTTTCCATACGCTTCCTCCTGAATTCCTGCACCAGCTCTGAGTATATAAATAATAAAGTTAAAACACAGCCTTGCAGCCCCTGACACACAGATGACAGACATCAATCAGTCCTATTAAAGAATTACACAAAATGCTGGTTTCTCAAATCAATTTGTAGGTTAATAAAGACAGGCGCAAGAAACGTAAGGGGAAATCTGCACAGGAAGAAAATGCCCCAGCAACACTGCTATTAACATGTAGCTAACCAGCCATTATGGGGCTGATCCCGAGTTCAAGAGTAAGAGCAAAACAGGTGCAAGTGTGCTTCTCGGCTGAACCATGGTGCAATTAAAGGGGTGCTTATTAATTTAAGGGGCTTATCCAGAGCTGCACTTACACCTTTTTTTAAGGTGGAAGCAGGGCCGTAACTAGGGGTGTGTGATAGAGGCGGCCATTCAGGGTGTAAAGCTCGAGGGGGTGAAAGTAAGTTAATATTTAAGTTTAAATTGGTTTGGAATTCAGGGTCAAGGGGCGGCAATTTTTCTTTTTGCCCCTTGCACTAACATTTCTAGTTACATCTCTGGGTGTGAGTGGAGACCTGAGCAATTACATGTTGAACTGCAAGGGGAGAAAAATTTATATTGTGAAAGCAGAATAAGAATTGAGAGGTGAAGTTTCTTAGCTTAACTCTACTTTATAGATTAAACATAAAGCTCTGCAGTGTGTGAGCGCCATGTGCAAAAGTAATATATTTTTCCTGCATGTATTTAAATTAAATTAATTAAAATTAATAAGCTCCCCTCACTTTGTAAAATGGTTTAGTCGAGCTGTACACTTGCACCTGTTTTGCCCTTACTCCTAAACTCTGAATCAGCTCTTCATTTTGCATTTGCATGCAGGGAAATACTTGATATTTGCACATAGAGCTGACAGACTGCAAATCTTTATGGGCTCTATTTACTAACTTAAAATTAACTTTGTAAAATTTACTAAGCTGCATTTGCCATGGAAATCTGCTGTTTCCATGCTTACACACTTCCTAAGTCTTTGCTGGCCTGGCACTTAACGGGTGCCGGCACTACATTGCAATTTACTATCCCTCAGGATGGCGTTAGTGACTTCATACCAATGATCTCCCCATATTCTCCCCTTTTCCTCCACCTAATAGCTGTTATTAGGGTGAGGAAAAGGGGTGCATGTATGGGGAGACCGCTGGCATAAAGGAGTAAAAAAAGATTCTAGCCCCGATACGAAGACCCTGCGCATGCGCAGTGGTTTTTCATATTTGGGCTTGAAATTTTCTTAGTCCGGCAGTGTAGTCTCTGCACACGCGCAGGACTTCATTCGATATGAAGTGGTCTGCGATGTGGGCAGAGCACATCGCGGGACTTCGAGGGACCTCAGCGGAGGGGTGAGTATTTGTAAATCTTAAAGGGGAAGCTGCCAGGCTCGCCGCGAGCATGGAGCAGCATCGATCCCCTGAGGAAGAAAAAAAAGGTAAATAGAGCCCTATATGTCCAATAAATCCATATTAACTATTATTATTGGGATTATTTAATGAATTAACCTTCATTTTACTTTATGTAACATCAAGCTTTGTTTCATCAATCTGCTTTACTAATTAGTATCCCATCTATGTTTACCACCATACTGTGCCTAAATGCTGAAAGGGATATATTAACAACTAAATATCCTTCCTTCTGTGTTATTTTATTTTATTAGCAAATATATTCCCCAAGTGCTTGTTTTCTAAATAGTAAAATACTTATCGGTTTTGTCCTGCATTCTTCTCCGTGGCTCTTCTATCCACGCCTGTGATGTCACACGCATGGAGCTCTGCAATCAGGCCGCAGGAGTCTGGCAGCTGTTAAATCTCTAGCAGACTGGTAGAAATTTAACAGCTGCCAGACTCCTGTGGTGCAACTTGTCCTTTTCGGTGCCTGGAGCTCACGCTCCACCTGCACCGCCCTCCCTACGCCCCTGCCTACAAACAGCCCTGGATATCAATGCTCTTAATGTATTAATGTTAAAATGAACCTTTTTATGCATTAAGGCCCGGATTCACAACTGCGGACGTATTACATATACGTCCGTAAATTACCAAGAATAGCTGCTACGTATGTTACGTAATCTATGTAATCTCGTTTTTTTACGTAGATTGCGTATATGCGGTCTTTACCCGCTGCTGCCCTCAGCCTAAGTTGTCCGGCTGCAGCGTGGACAGATCCCTGGAGTTCCGGATGAGCTTCCAAAGGGGCTCTATCACTCGAGATGGAGATTCCTCCGTTTGGTCCATTTGCTAGCATGCAATAGTGATGTCCTCCTTAGCGCTAAATGTTTTCAGTTCACCTGGTATTGCTTTCTTTTTCTCAATCTACCGTTGTACAGTGGTTTGGAGATGATTGCTGGATTATTTAAAAGCACTTTGACGCGTTTTTCCCAACTGGGTTTCCTCAGAAAGTACAGCAATCTCCTTTCTCAGTCGTGGCAGTGCTGCTGTTCCCTGAGCCATGAAGATTTCTATTTTTAAAGGTAAGCCCTTCATTCTAATCCAAACCTTTAGCCCTAACCATTTGTTTCCTGCAGCCCAACCCTAACCTTCCTCTTAAGCCCTAAGCCTCCCTTCTTGATTTCTAACCCTAACGCTCCCTTCTTAAACCCTAATCCTAACCGCAGTCCCGCTGCAGCTGCCACAGCCTGAGCCCTGACCCTAACCTTATGTCAGTTTGTCCATCATGTTTTCTATTGGGAACAAGGTTGAAATAAGTACCTGTTCCCAATAGCAATATTCTCATTGCTGAGCATCGACTGCACCATTCAGCTGGTGACTGTATTATATTCGAAATAGGGCCACTGGGATCCAACCACATCCCAGATCAGGGCTAGTGGAGAGTAGGATTTGACCATGAACACATAATAGAATACACTTTAAGCCCTCTTTTTTTCATTATTATGTATGGTCCGGATTCACAGTTACGTAGTTTTCGTCTTACGTACGTTGTTTTAAGAATGCGTAGTAGCTTATTTACACTATCTACATACCATTCCTGTATGTAGATTGCGTAAGCAGTGTTACACGCTGCATATGGCAGCAGCGTGTAAATGTATCTTTGTAATGTTGGTACTCTGGCTAATTACTCTGAAGCTGGGATTTCCTAGCTGTGTATTTGGCTATGTGCAATCAGCAGCCAATGGGGATGTGACGCTCCCCTTAAATACCTGACACCTGATTGCCTCATTGTTGGTCATAGCTTCTAGCTTAGCTTATGTTATTCTTCTAGTGTTCCTATCTGTACTCCTGTTGGAATTCTGTCCTAGCTTCTGATTCTGAGTGCCCTTTGTTTCCCTGCGGCATCTCTCCTGTATGCCCTGGATTCCTGCCTTGCCTTGATTATTGTTCCTGGTGTGAGTGAAGTTACCTGCCTTTTGTTGTATGCAAGCCCCCCTGTCTCTGTATTTTTATTGTAAGTTTATATCCAGCCTTGTGCTGGTACATGTGCTGTGTCCATCTGCACCTATTGTATACTCCAGTCCTGAAATGGTCAACCACAATTTTTATTCCATCTGCACCTCATGCATACTCCATTCCTGAACTGGTTAACCACTGTGCTATTTCCACTTGCACCACTTGTATACTCCTGTGTTCACAGACTCTGTGATTGTTCTACCTGCACAAACTATATCCAGCGCTGGTACTGTTTCCAGCTGCACATTTGTCTGTATTCCAGTTCTGTACTGGTTCTGTGCCACCACTCCACCTGCATTTATTTGTGTTCCAGTCCTGTACTGGTTCTGTGCCACTTCATCAGCATTTATCTGTATTCCAGTCCTGTACTGGTTCTGTGCCACTCACCTGCACGCGATCTTGCCTAGCCTTGACTTTCTCCTGTGTAAGTCTGGCCTTCTACGATCTCCCTCTCACTAAACGAGTTCGGTTCTGGGGGCCGTGACCTGCTGTTGGGGCTCGCAGCTCCAGTCCATCCCCACCATCAGGGGCTCTGGCGAACACCACCCAATAGCTACATTCTGTGCCCTTGTAACCGTTCTCGTAACAAGTGCGGTCTAAAGACTGCGCTTACGCAATCTACGTACAGAAATGGTTCGTAGATAGCATAAATAAGCTACTATGCACGTGTAGTAGCTCAATTCTTAAAACAACATAGATAAGACGAAAACTACGTAACTGTGAATCCGGACCTATATTTCTAGATGTTTTTACAAAAATACATAAAGAAATGAATTAACAATTCATTTATGATAATTTGGTGCCAAAAATTGAAGTTTATACACTGTAAATGGAGGGATATGAAAGTTACATTTTGAGCTTTGGTCTACAGGATCGACCAACAGTTTGCCGACCTTCATACAGTCAACCATATTGGCTTGGCAATGTATGAATGTTGACAAAAATAAAGTTGACTGGGGTGTCTTCCTTACCAGGACCGGGGGAAGGGTTTTCAGTGCCTGCTTGCAAATAATACAGCACCAAGTCCATGGCATTATCAACCTAGTACAGACTGTCACCACAGCCTGCCGACATAGCTCTGGAGCTTCCATCTATGTAAATATCAGTCACTAGAGCTTCCATCTATTTAAGTATCAGTCACTAGAGCTTCCATCTATGTAAATATCAGTCACTAGAGCTTCCATCTATGTAAATATCAATTACTAGAGCTTGCATCTATGTATATATCACTCACTAGAGCTTCCATCTATGTAAATATCAGTCACTAGAGCATCCATCTATGTAAATATCAGTCACTAGAGCTTCCATCTATGTAAATATCAATTACTAGAGCTTCCATCTATGTAAGTATCAGTCACTAGAGCTTCCATCTATGTAAGTATCAGTCACTAGATCTTCAATCTATGTAAATATCAGTCACTAGAGCATCCATCTATGTAAATATCAGTCACTAGAGCTTCCATCCATGTAAATATCAGTCACTAGAGCTTTCATCTATGTTAATATCAGTCACTAGAGTTCCATCTATGTAAATATCAGTCACTAGAGCTTCCATCCATGTAAATATCAGTCACTAGAGCTTCCATCTATGTAAATATCACTCACTAGAGTCACTCTAGTGTCTAAGATCTACAATCTCAGACACTAGAGTTACTCTAGTGACTGATATTTCCCCTAGTACTGCACTGCCCCTCCAGCATGGCGCTGCTCTTCAGCACAGTATTATTATGTGCTAATAGATTGTTATTTCATTTACTAGATCTTATCTTTTTTACATTTACATGTACTCCCCGCGGAGGGGAACATCGTTGACGTTACATTACACCGTATAGGACTACACACTGGACTCATTTTCTTTTTAATTGCATTGAAGTGCAATTAGGTCCGCTTTAATACCAACACCCCAGGAGTTTCATAGTAGAGGTATAACTACGAATTGATTAAAAAATATATAATGGAATGCATTATCTGAGACGATGACTAGCTTGTTTACATACAAACATCCAAAGGAGGGTAATTGCAGTATGCATTTTGTAAAGTAATGTTTATCGTCTACTATAGACGATCCGCGTGTGTCCTGAGACATTGTCAATAATGTTCATTTTACTACATTATGATACAGCATAACAGAACGCATATGCTTTTATTCAATCTGCAGCCAATTAAATTAGCCTTACGCTTTTCATACTGATGTAGAATTATATAAACTAAATGTGTTTGGTTTCATGATATATCAATTAGTATAAATTAGGCAGTTACTAGCTAACTTCTGAAACTTTTCCCAATTCATAGATGACACAGCTGGGTAGAAATTAGCCTCTAAAAATAATTTCACACAACCTGCTCGTTTCTTAGTCTCTGTCTGCTTATATTATGCTCATTCCATCTGTCAATAGATATGACTCATACATTCGACCTTTCAATTTCCCTTGCGCACATAAATTTCTACCAATTTCCTATGAAACAAACACCTTTAACTCTTCGTGGTGGTATTAATGCCCATTTTCATAGGAGATTTTTTATTTTTTCTGTTAAGGATAATATCGCTCTTGGAAAGATAAAGTTTTGTTTTAGCCAACTTTAAATATCATGGGACTGGTCCAGAGTTTGAGAGTAACAGCAACAATGAAACCAACACCTTGGCAAATCATACAGAGCTTCACAGAGAGGCAAATTAAAATCCTTAAATTCCAGTATGAAAAAGAAGCTATTTTTGTGCTATAAGCAAAGTATTTTTCCAGCATGCAGAAAACGTTGGAGATAGCAGCTCTACATGCTGTCTCTTTTAGTGTTAATTACAGCTATAACATCAGCACTAGGCTGAACAACTGAGCATGTGCGGTATATTCCCGCCCTTTAGGTCCTTATAAAAAGCCCTGCACTGAGGTCCAGAGCTCAGATTCCAGTCAGAGATTATCATTGTGTGTTCAATCAGTCAGAGATTCTGTGAGAGGAGTCTTTGTCAGGGAGATTTCTTCCTTAGCCCATGTCAGATCATATTTATCTCAGAAAGTTACTAGAGTCTGTTTGTTCATCTTAAGTTTAACCTGATACCTTTGCTGACTGCTGTACATCTATATAAAATGTATCCTGCATGTATTATTGATATCCTGTGCATGAAGCCTGTTATACCGTACTACAGTAACCATTGTTCCTGTGTTTCTAATAAAATCAGTAACCTGTCTAAGCATCTTACTCACTTATTATTGTGAATTAACCTCCACTATATCTTTCAAAGTTAATACTCTGCTTGCACATTATACACAAAACTATAGTCACCCCACCATTTCCACAAAAAGCACAAAATGTCTGTCCCTCACATTGCAACATTGTGGATGTGGATATTTTATCATAACTTCAGTGTACACACGTTCCAACAAAGTGTTTGTTCCGTTTTTCCTAAATTTTAAAAATACAGGGTCGTATTCAGAGATCTGTTTTTGAGGGAAGTTCTGTGCGTATTTTTAGGATCGGATCAAGTGTGCATGCGTAGTAACTTTATGTATGTAGCTTACGTTGACTATACGCATGGAAGTGCCTAACGGACGCACTTGGGGACATACACATGGAAATCAGAAGTACGGGAAAATTTACATAAAAGTGGGTGGGGTGAGGCATTTAAATGAACACATGGAGGCGCGGTTATCAAGAATCACATGGATGGAGCACATATAGGCACGTCAGTACACCTAGAAACAGTGTGGTCTATGGACTCGTAAGTCACCGACCACATGTCCAGGAGAGGGGAGTGTCAGGGTTGTGCGTATAAATGCGTACCTACTCTGAATACGCCCCACAGTCTATTAGCCTGCATTTGCATAGCATCTTACACCATGTACAAGCGGTACGCAGGGCTGCTTTTGCCTGTACACTATGCCCTGCGCAGTACAATCAATCCAGAAGTTCTGTTGCGTGCACTTCTGAAACTCGAGTGCCACCAAAATTGTGTCTGCATGCAAGTATGTTGTGTGCATTGCACTAACATTTGTCTACAGATGAGGATCAGGTCCACTGACTGGAGCCTACAGGGGCAGAGAAATCAGGGGCAAAAGTGGCATTGGGACCCCTGGACCTGAGTTGAGAAGCAGGCATTATACTGAAAGTTGTGTGACCTTCCTTAATGGAGGAGGTGACAAGTGATGTGGAGACCAATTAGCATGTGTGTGGAAGGGCATTAAAGTTATATCCAGTTATGCGACTACTAACCCCAACCCCTAACAGTTTTATAGGATCTTACTTTTTTGCTCCCAGGACCAGTCATACATAAAGCATGATATTTACAAAGAGTCTGCAGATTGAAGTTAACCAATACGTTTATACAGGGGCATAACTATAACCTTGTGGGCTCCATATTAGAATTTTGAAAGGGTCACTATCTGGGCTGTCTCCAGCAATGGCACTTGCCGACTCCTCTATCTTCACTGCAAAGACACTGATGTCATCATGTCAGCATTGGTGCATGGAATGATTGCATGGAAGTGTTTCTTAAGCAGCGGTGTGGAATCTCTCTTTGCAGCGCTGCTATAGAGAGTCACCGTGCATGGTGTCCTGCCACCGTGACCCTCTACTGTAGAGGCAGACTCCACAACACTGCTTAAAAAGCAGCAAGCGCCACCTCCTGGACAAATGGTAAGTACATCCTGTACAGGTGTGGTGGGGCAATTGCCAGGCTACCAGGCCCCTTAAGCCGCTGGGCCAATAGCAATTGAACCCATTGCACCCCCTATAGTTAAGCCAATCAAGGCAGGAAAACAAACAATATTTTGGAATTTTTTGAACTCTGAAGACAACCAGTAAAAAGTGCTCACTTTTGAACAGTTCTATAATAAAAACTTCCTGAGCAACAACGAAAAGAAACCCATAAATAGAACAACAAACAGCAAATAAACAGAATCACTGAGCATGCTTCAATGCAGGTTGTATGGTCCCAGTGCTTAGGAAATTTAATTTGGTCAAGTGCACAGTAATTCATAATTTTAGCCAAGAACACAGCATCAGGGTCTCCTAGCAGGCTGAAACTTTGGGAGAAACACATGCCTTAGCATATTGCTTAATGATACAGACAACAAAGTTAATTGTTTAATTACATTTGCATGTCTCCTATGAGAAGCTGTTTCCACTAGATATTTTTTTGTTTAGTTTTTTCATTGTTTTACATTTTTTTCAGTGCTGCAGAAACTTCATTGTGATTGTTTTGAGGTTAATACTGTTTGATTGTGTTTGACATTTAGAAAACATAAACAGCAGGTGTGATTCTTTTCAGTCAACTTGAATTTACAGTATTTTTTTTATGTTATATGGGCTGGATCCAGACTTAAGTAAGTGCTTGAAATGAGTTACTCCTGGGCTAAACCAAGTTAATTGCAGGGGAGTCATATTTCATCTGTTGCAAACAGTATTAGAGTTGAGAGGTGATGTTTCCTATCCCAAGTCTAAATAACAGTGTGATAGTAAAGCTGGTCAGTATCTGTGTGCAGTAAGCCATTCAAAGATATATCTCTGCATGCAAAGAATACAATTAACTGCATTCAACATGGTTTAGCCCAGGAGTAACTCATTTCAAGCACTTACTTAAGTCTGGATCCAGCCCTATGTCAGTAAAGGACAACGAACTTGATCCAGACTTAATAACGACAGCCGATTTTAGGAAGCGACATATAAATCTGGCTGTGGGAACGCACAGCGCATTACGCATTGTAACTCTGATTGTAAGTTATTTATACGTATTCCATATGAAAAGGCATGATATCCATACATATGGTCGAATATACGCATTGTGGGTGGGGAAAGGTATTTAAATTGTACAGTATGGGCTGGATTAGGCACTTATATATGATAAGGTATTACGTACAACCAGAGATACGCAAGGAAAGATTAAGGTAGGGTTCTGAACTTGTAAGTCAGCTAAGTTACGTACAATTAGAGGGTGGAGTGTCAGGGGGAGTGGATTATCCTCTGAAGTGCGTAACTTAGGTACACTTGCGTATAACGCTCTTAAGTCTGGATCAGGTCCAGTTGGTCTTGCCGGGCTTGGCACACTCTCAGTGCTGTGAGACACAAGGGCTCAGGGCCGCCATCAGAAATTGTGGGGCCCAGGACTAAAAAATACGTGGCAGTTTTATGGGGTTGGGGGGGGGCCGGAGACACATGAAGTAAATGAAAGGATTATGGCCGCCTAACTTCTGGTATGACTTTTAAAGGGGGATGGGGAATTAATTAAATCTCTTTAAATTTCTCTACAGCTTACTAAATGAGTTTGTGAATATATATGTTAAATTATTCTTAACAGTAGCACTATTAGTAAACAGTTTTAACTACAAAGTGGATATATACAGTACATTTAACAAAAATTAAGAAGCTAATCCCGAGCTTAAGAACACACATAAAAACTACACATAGGCAATACCATGTTACATTGTTGTGGAAGACAATTTTGTTTTTAAATATTATTACATGCAGGTAAAGCACTTTGCTTCAAATAATAACCAGCTCTAAACAACAGTTATTTAAATTAGGGGCTAGGAAAACTCAGCTCTTAACTTTAAGTCTGTTTGCAAAACTTACATTCGTCTGCCTTTTAATTCAATATAATTGTGCTAAGGTGTACTTTTAAATGGGCGTGGGTCCCCGCAAAGAATGGCCCTTTGCGGGCCAGTTTCGGAGTCTCCCCCCCCACAATACTGCCATCATGTGTCTCCAGTCTCCCTCCCCCCCACAACACTACCATCATGTGTCTCCAGTCTCCCCTCCCCCACAATACTGCCATCATGAGCCACCAGCCCCCATCATGTGTTTTCACTTACCTCACCTCTCCTCCGCGGCGCACGTTCCCTCCTCCTCAGCAACAAACATATCAGCATTACATTATTCAATTAGATAGGAATCGCACTAACGTCTGTCTGATAGAAATTCAGATCAGTGAAAGATGCTGGCATTTTATTGTGTCATGTTATCTTTTAACATCCAGAACATGGCAAATCTTACCTGATTGTTGTGTGTTATCAAAACTGATTGGGGTACAGGTCCAATTTGTCTGATTGTCCCAAATCTTGAGAAATATATATATATATATTTTTGTTCCTGTCATTACTGTTTTGACTGCACTGACAATTTAGCAAGGAAAATTACAGAAATAAATAGATGATTGTGGTGAGATACCTATTTACAGCTCCATGGAATGCTTGATTAAATTATACTCTTGTAGCTAATTAACACTGTAGCTAGTCCTCCCACTCTGTAAATATTCATCTAATGCTATAATGTTTATTTAGAGGCAATTAATCTGTTTCACTGACAGCTGATGTACAACTATATCATCGTCTGTAAGTATATATATATAGATAATTATTGTGTTAAAAGAGGAATACACCCAACTGCCATTTAAAGTTTTTTTCCTGTAATTTGTTATACAAGATTGAATAAATAGGTGATGAATTATTCTCCACAGAGACCCTTGTTTTCCTGTTTAGTTTTATTTTATAAACATTTTAGTGCTAGCATCTAAAGCAGTGATTGAAGTGGAAATTTAGAAGTGGCGGTATGAAAATATAGAAATAATAAAAGTGAATGGAGATTTATAGTTTTTCAATCAATTCAGTGGGAGTAGTGATATACTTCGAACCCTGATCTAAAGGAAAACAAAAAACAGTCATGATTTCCAATTAAATATGTCCATACAGTAGTGTTACAACACACCTTAAATAGACATGTGGTCACGTTGCCCATGGGTGGAGCTATGTAGCACTGTGCCTCATAATAAATTACTGAAGGGGTCTTGTGATTCAGCTTTGCTCTCCTGTCTACTCTCCTCTGCTCTGAATGTAATGGGCTCAACACTAACTTGATTGATATGGGACTGTACACCAGGACACAGAGTTAAAATGGGGCCTGGTGTTCTCTGGAACCTCTGATGGGGAGGACAGGTTTTTGCGGCAGACTCCCAGCAGGTCATGACCGATGGTGGCTGCCCCAGGCTGTAGCAATGAAGACGAAGCCTATGCAGATGCACAAACAATCAGACATGGAATATAATGAAGCAAAGAAAGTTTATTATAGCACAAACATAAAGTGACACAGGCAATAGGAGATAGTGAGCTGGGTTCAACAAGGAAAAGAGCAGCAAACTAACTGGGAATAATACAAAATACACAGATTCACTAAACAAAGTACATACAATACAATATATACAAATTGTAGCAGACATCAGGATAACAGTAAACTAGACAAAGGCAAGTGGAAACATTTTGCACAATAGCACAAAATAGAGATTGCGACCCACTGACCACCAGAACACACATAAAGGGCCATTAATAAAGTCTGGACACATACAAGGCGCGGTTATAAAGGCTGGGCACATATAAAGGGGCAATAATAAAGACTGTACACATATAAAGAGGCAGTAATAAAAGTTGGACACATATACAAGAGGCAAGAGGCAGTCCTATATAAACAAGCTGATAAGATGCTGGTGATTAATCTCCAAGGTAAAAGTCCATCGACAGCCCCTAGGAACAGGTCAGGAAAAGTCCAGGATTAGTTGTAACAGTGATTCAGTGATTGATGCAGGCAACCAAACACTTGTCCACCATGTATGTGCTTTAACAAAAGTTGAAATATTGTCATGGCAACACAGGCTTAGTGATACTAACTCCAACTCCTGGTGACTGATTTATATGTCCTTACTACTGTAGGTAGGAGACATATAGTATGCAATAGCAGGGAGCAGTGGGGCAGTATCAGATAGGTCAGCTGATGTTTCTATGCAAAAATAATTAAATATAAGACATTGTAATATCTTTATATCTTGTACATGTTTAATGTATGAGAAACAGATCCAGACTTAAGAAATGTGGGTTTTCCCAGTCTTTGCTACCATAAAATGCCTGTATTTCTTGACCGCACATGTGTGCAAAAGGCTTACACGGATCTGGATCCTCAGATTCCAGACTTCTGTGCTGGAAATATTCCTGGCATTCATGGTTATGTACAGTACAGTGAGTACACATGGTAGGAGTGGGAAGGGACTTAAATTGTACAGTAAGTGTTAAGCCCTTTAAATTGTAGAGTATCTGCTGAGTTAAGCCTGTATGAGAGTTAGGATGCTGTGGCTTCTGGTATTGGGTCTTCATCGCTATTGAAGCTCGGTGCTCAGAGCACCGAGCACCATTGCACAGCAGCAGGATCTGGTCCTGTATTCAGGGCTGGAAGTAAGGGGGTATATGGGGCTATGCCATACCGTCACTTTTACCACTGGTTTCATTGAAAAGCTATAAATCTCCTTCTATTTCTATTATTTCTATATTTTCAAAATATCCATACCGCCACTTCTATATGTCCATTCCACCACTTTTAAATGTCCATTCCACCACTTTTATATGTTCATACCACCACTTCTAAATGTCCATACCACCACTTCTATATGTCCATACTGCCACCTTTAAATGTCCATACCGTGACTTCTAGATATCCATACCGCCACTTCTAATAATCCATACCGATACTTCTAAACGTCCATACAGCCACTTCTAAATGTCCATACTGTCACTTCTAAATGTCCATACCGTCACTTCTAGATATCCATACCGCCACTTCTAATAATCCATACCGATACTTCTAAACGTCCATACCGCCACTTCTAAATGTCCATACTGTCACTTCTAAATGTCCATACCACCACTTCTAATAATCCATACCAATACTTCTAAACATCCATACCGCCACTTCTAAATGTCCATACTGTCACTTCTAAATGTCCATACCACCACTTCTAAATGTCCATACCACAACTTCTAAATGTCCATACCGTCACTTTTTAATGTCCATTCCGCCACCTCTAAATGTCCATACCTCCACTTCTAAATGTCCATACTACCACTTCTAAATGTCCAAACAGCCACTTCTAAATGTCCATGCAGCCACTTCTAAATGTCCATACCGTCACTTCTAAATTTCAATACCGTCACTTATAAATGTCTATACCATCACTTATAAATGTCCTTACCGCCACTTCTAAATGTCCATACCGCCACTTCTAAATGTCCATACAGCCACTTCTAAATATCCATACTGTCACTTCTAAATGTCAATACCGTCACTTCTAAATGTCCATCCCATCACTTCTAAATGTCCATATCGTAATTTCTATATGTTCATACTGCCACTTTTAAATGTCCATACCGCTACTTCTAGATATCCATACCACCACTTCTATATGTCCATACCTCCACTTCTAATTATCCATACCGATACTTCTAAACGTCCATACCGCCACTTCTAAATGTCTATACTGTCACTTCTAAATGTCCATATCGCCACTTCTAAATGTCCATACTACCACTTCTAAATGTCCATACCACCACCTCTAAATGTTCATACCACCACTTCTAAATGTCCACACAGCTACTTCTAAATGTCCACACCGCCACTTCTAAATGTCCATACCGCCACTTCTAAATGTCCATACCGTCACTGCTATATGTCCACACAGCCACTTTTAATATTAATAGCAAGGTGATACAATGCCTTGAAGGAGAATAAAAAATAAAATTCAAAGCATTAGTCTTAAAAGGTTTCTTACTTGGAATGCTTATTTAATATATATGTGTATTTAATTCCTTACTTCATTCTTTCATTCATTTATTCTTAAATTGTGTCTTTACATTTACTTTATAAATTGAATTTTAGAGTGGCACATGTACAGGAACTCTTCAATTTTATTTTTGTATTTTAACAACTTTATTAAAATATATTCTATGACAGGGTACATGACATCAAAGCCCATTGGAATTCATTCTTCGGCCAGGGAGGTTTGTGTGTAGAAAAGATGACATTCCTAAATTAGCCCTAAAACTACTGAGTTACAGTGACTAGATGCTAAGGATACTATGACTTCACTCAAGCACAAGGTGTTTTGAAATAGAAAATGTAAAGTTAATTTATTCTGACTGCAGAAGCCATTTATTCTTTCATTCAACGAATCTACAGTTATACATTTTCATATAGAAAATATATTATTCTAAGTGTGATTTAGTATTGAGAATCCGAGACTCCATTACTGTAAGAAGCATACGTTAAGGGCCAGATTGGAATCTTAAAGTGACAATCTGCAAGAGGCCATATGAGGGGGGTATGGTATGCAGTGTTGACAGTCAATATGTCAACAGGTCAAACGCAGATTTGGGGCAGATACGCTGCCATGAGGCAACCTTAACACTGACGTGCGGATCAGTGATCTTTACCACCACTGATCCACATGTAAATGTTAAACCAGACCCACATTGTATCATTTAAATCTTGTCCCAATTCCCACAATCCTTGCTTACTTTTGGCGGATGGAGGGAAAAAGCGGCCTAATTGGACAGATCTCTTATCCTATCTTCTATTGGAGTTCCGTACAAGAGGAGACACGTGTGTAAATTGACGTAATATCTGGAGGACGCATATGCCTTTCCCTCCAGACATCCCACTTAAGCACTTTGTATGAGGAGGCAGACCAGGACCCAGTCACGGGACAGGCGACTTAGTGTTCACTAGAAGGGTGCGCCTCTGTTATCAGAAATTTCTCCCACTTCTTTTTTTTTTGTGCCAACTAGTAACATGGTGAAATACCACCTCTACTGCCAACCTATGCCCTGTCTGCAAGAAAATTGTATGCATGTTAAAATACATCCTACAAATTGGGAGTGAGTTAGGGAA
>WWET01006702.1:30208-54986 GCA_011038615.1 Limnodynastes dumerilii
AGGGAAAGAAACATTTTCCAGAAGCGAGGGAAGACAATTGCTAACAGGTAATTTATAAATGTGGTCACCTGAACTTATCCCACCAACCTTTAAACTACCCAATCATAAGCTAGATTATATATGCATTACTTAGATCAAAACTTTAAACCCAAAATGACAACTGTGTGATGAGGCCCAGTTGGTTGTTTACATCACCTCACACCTTTGCAGTGTTCGGTCTCTTTTAGAAAGTGTTCCATTAGGGGAGTGTGGACCTGTAGGATCCATATTCGGAATGGAATATTGTAGAATGCGCATACATACTCACAACATGCGATCAATTTCCTGTCCCTGCAACCAGAAATCAACTATTTTGCAGAAGTGAGGGGAATAGTTTGGGGATGATTTTTCTGAGAGCCGACCAATTAAGAAATTGTTTGTGCCACTTTTTGAATGAGGCTTTTATAAACCAGGTAAAAACGTAAACAAATTTTGAAAACATAATTAACTTCTAATGATACTGCATGCTATTTCAGCCTTAAAAGTAAAATTGTAAATTCAAAGCAGGTAAGATAGTAAAGACATTTTATGTACCAGTAGTATAATTACTCTGTTGTATTTATGGAGCTTCTCTACTTTTTTACTGAGAATATGATTGTCAAAGGAAATATAATCATTTACAGAAGCTCCAGGGCTGTTATGCAGGCTCTAGAACACTACTATGTATTTAGCTATATTTATAATATCAGCATTAGCTTAGCTAGCACCTGACATACAGTCTGTATAAAAATAGGCGTAACACCAGGATGCCAACTGACTTCTTGGATGCAGCAAAGTGTATTAGATAGTGTAGCATAAGTGTTTCAGATTTTTATAACAATTAAAAATTCATTGTAAAAAAAAAGTTGATCTGGAAAACTATGACAAAGGCATCAAGTTAAGTGCAGTCAGAGTACAATAGAGGTCATTGAAAGACACAGGTGGTGACATGGACAGAAAATATGATTTCTGGCATTGAAGGTGGTAGGAAATGAAGCAGGAGAATATGGGTACAGAGTGCTTGCATGTTACCAGTACAATAGAGTCCATAGTAGAGATATAAGAAGAGAAAGGCAGTCTAAAGTCCATCTGGCAATCAATTACCCTGGAAGTAACGGGGTATATGTAGCTAGGCGTCAGGTACAATCCATAGCAGGTACTGACATCTTTGGTGGTGGTTGTTACTGAAGTTCAGACTTTGAGCATTAGCAGCTCCTGTGGTAGAAGAGAGATGCTGCAGAGACCAACTGTGATACATAGCAAATTGGAAGGTAGCTCTGGGTACATATCTGCTCCTTGCACTCACCCATTCCCTGGCCTTAGTGTCCCAGGGTTTGCAGTATGTAATTCTGTTCAACAGACTAGGGACCTTAGCTAAATGTAGAGCAGATGAATGATACTAGATTTAGTAATTTTTTTAATTAGTGGAATTGGGAACTTGGTTTGATAGATACATAGATTGATAGATAGATAGATAGATAGATAGATAGATAGATAGATAGATAGATAGATAGATAGTGTTGAGTCAGTGTACCCCAAAAGTACGCGGTGCGACAGTTCGCAATTGTACGCAAAGTAACTTTATAATTACCACAGAGTCAAGGATATGGTCCAACCCACAAAGAGTGCGTTTAATGTAGGCAGAGAAAGAGTTAACCAAAAGCGAGGGTCTCCTGATACAGCAGCGCAACCAGTCACTGGCAAGACATCTTACAAAGTCATCTGAGAGAGAGAATGTCCACAAGATAGTCCTTTTAAACACAATGATGAAAGGGTACGCCGAATGTCCGTTGATTGGAGGAATCTCACGAACATCTGGTGTTCGTAGCTCGTCATTGGTCCTGGGGTCTTCCATTGTTCTTCTCCTGGAGCTTCATTAGCATATCTCATAGTCACACACATTTCATATGCTAAGCTAATAATGTTCATAACCTACTGCCGCTACATGCAGTCTTTCAGCGACTAAACTAACAATTTGTATCATAATTTTATCTACCCTATGACTATAAACATTACAAGATTATAACATTCATTCGCTGATCTGCGATTATTCGTTGAATATCGTCTACAAAGATAAAGCACAGTTTTAATAAATAGGAACACATACAGACATTAAACATATACAAGTCCTATATGAAAGTGAGTTTATCAGTGTATTTATCAATGTGTAAAATCGAATGCTAGAAAAGACCGCGAAAAATACGCACGAACACTCCCATGCACGCGCATTGTTGCAAAAAAGTGTATTCCACATTTTCTAGCTCTTTTCCTTGGTTCTTTGGGCCTGATTCAGAGATACGATTTCCACGGCACTTAGGAGCGTATATTTAAGATCTTAGAAAATTTGCAAAACTGTGCATGCGTAGTAATAGTGCAACGCCATGTACATAGCGGTTAGGAGCGTAAATTCGCTAAGAGCGTAAGTCTGAATCGATCGCAAGCACTTAAGATCTTAAGTGCTGCGAATCTTTAAGATCTTAAGGATTTGCATGGAAATGGGCGGGGGGAGGCAGGGAAATGAGGGAAAGTGGGCGCGGGCTGACACTTAGGATCTTAAATGAACGCTACCACGTCACTTAAGATCCCAAATGACAGCGTAGAGTTAGGGCTAGTCAATGGTGGTCTAAGTTTAAGATCCACCGCTGTTTGCAAGGGGAGTGACTCTTTATGCAGTGGGCTGGAACCTGCTAGGATCTTAACATTAGATGCGTATATTTGCGATCTTTTCGCAATCGCATCTCTGAATCAGCCCCTTTGTTCTTAGTCCTTGCAAAGATTTATTATTATTTTAGAGATTAAAAGGGATGTTTTTATTTCTTGTTTCCACAGACCACCCTTTGATAGACCACTCAAGCTATCGTTTTATACATCTTCTAAAGCCGGAATATAAATTAAAACATCATTAGTTATTCTATGTTCTCAGTCACAGTCATAACTAATTCTGTTTTCTTCGCTTTACATCTTAAGATTCCTTGAACAAATTTCATACTCAACATGATTATCATGATGACACCCAATACTAGTACTAAAAGTTTGATCACCCCTGTAGCTAGTGCTTTAGCCCAGTCCCCTAATCCTGAGAACCAATTAAATGAGTTCAGCCATGACACACATTCTGCAATTTCTTCTCCTACAGTGGATAGATATATATTATGTGACCTACTGAACTCCCATTTTAATTGAAGTATTTCATCCATCTTATGGTCAATAACTTCATGTGGGTTCTCAGTATTATTGGTAATATAGGTACAACACAACTCCAAATCGGGTGGCCAGAGTGACACAGTAACCTCCTGTTATGGCAGTCAAGTAATTCAAATCCATTCTATGCTGTGTCAACTCTTTCTTATAGGCCTATAACTCTAATCCTGTATACAGAAATGTGTCATCATATAAGTCAGTTATGTTATCAATTAAATTTGCTAGTGAGTGGATATACTTATAATTAAGGGTGCCTCTAGCAGTCCTTGTAAAATCTAGGGCTACCAAGAATTGGAATCCCGTTGATTTGTTTATTAAATTAAATCAGTGGCCAAGGGTTTACCGTGATGTGGCACGCTTCTTTTATATTTGTGTTCGTAAGGAATATGTACATAAGGCAAGGGACTATGTCTATGTACGATAAGCATAGTCTCCTGAGATACGGTTAATACTTCAGGTACTATCCTACCTAAAAAACATAACCCTTGGGAATTTGGGGCTAGCCACTTATAGGCTCTTCTCCCACAAATATGATATACGTCACTTGGGATGATAAAAGGTATATTATGGTGTAATAGGACTTGGCACAATTCACCTATAAAATTCCCATTACCCAAAGTTTTTAATTGTGACTTGCATGTGTCTTCCTTTATTATATCTTACCAATACTCAGGATGAACATTTCCCACAGATATCTTTGTAGCATTGATCCACCAACCAAGTGTTTAAAAATCGTTTCTACTTCTGACATCCTGTACCCTTCTAGTAAGTATGGGCTCACTATCAGCTCTTACGGAGTACACCATAGTGTAATTATGCCATACAACTTCCCAATAACCTAATCGCATATGGCAAAATTAATACACATTAGAAATATGTATGTGGAATATTGTCTGAGTCTTAGACTAGGGAATCCGGAAGCATTCAATTTCTCTGCCAATGGCCTCCCACCCCATAATTGAAGTACCTCAGAGTTGTTCAAAGGGACTGGAATCAAACCTAAATTGTCTTGTCTCTGAGGTATATGGGGACATACCCAACATTCACTCTTGTTCAAAACCTTCCCTACCAAAGCATGATAATGATTTAAGGGGGGCCCATCAAACTTAGGTTTAAATTTAGTTTGACACGTTTTTACACAATCTTCTTTCATCACAAAGGAGCAAGTCTTACAAATGCAATATTCCTCAGATGATAATCCCTTACCTTGATCTTTCTCCTCAGAGTTAGTGCGCTTTTTATACTCAGAACCTGTAATGTTGGGCATAGCCCATGATTCCATACTACCGTCCGATTAGTACCCATCCTCCTCTCTGATGCCGAATCCGCTTTCCTCCACCCTTTTGCCATCTCCAAAACTAAATGTACTAAAAAGGAACAAAAATGTTAACAAAAAAAAAGGTGGACTCCATCTTTGGTAGGATGACAGCCATCTCTCAGTCCCGATTAATCCGTCTAGACTTCGTCTTCCTGGAACAGACGCTCAAGATTAGGGGCAATCGCCACAACTCCCTCCTCATCTCAGACCTCCTCAGAATTGACGGCTCTTTTACAGTGAGAGGAATGAACCCAAGTATTCCTTTCTGCAACCTTTATGGAGGTGGTGCTAGTCAGTAGCACTTGGTACGGTCCTTCCCACCTGTAAAATCAGAATGTAAGAAATTCCTAATCATCACAAACTCACAAGGTTCAATATCATGACAATTATTCTGTGGCATGTCGGGCACTATCAACTTAATACATTGTTGTTGTTTTTTAAGCTCCTTGCTCATCTATATGAGATAACGGATAGTCACATCATTATTGCATTACAATTCTTCCTACCATAATATCATAATATGGGGTAGACGTCCAAACAAAATTTTGTACGGTGACAAATTAAGTGGAGATTTAAGAGTGGTCCTGATGCTATGAGTTTGTTTTTAATGGGCACCATTAAATGGCATCAATGGCACATTGAACCTCTCTACCCTTCCACTGGCTTGTGGGTGATATGGGATATGCAATTTGCTAGTAATTCCCATGAGTTGGCACATGCTCTTAAATACCTCTCCAGTAAAGTGGGTACCTTGGTCACTTTCAATCACCTTTGATATACCATACCTACAAACAAACTCTTGGACTAGTTTCTTTGCCTTGAAAGTAGCAGTGTTGGACACATTGGAACATGTCAATACATACCAGAATGTACTTTAAATTTCTACAAGGTGGTAACTGTATAAAATCAATTTGTATTACCTGGAAAGGCCCCTCTTGTTGAGCCTTGAGAAAGGATGCGCTGACATCCGAAACGCGTTGGGAATATACTTATTGTAAGATTTTATTAAGGACCTCTATACATTTAACATACTTTGGATATTGTGGATAAATCTGGATATCCTATATGATATGAGTATATGATCTCTAATAAATGTTTCCATTGTGTGTAACGTTATCACCCTATGGTCTGCTTTGTGATTGTTTCCACTCTCCATATGGTGCCATGACAATTACCCCGCAAAATGAGGTTTGAAACAGCCACTGGGATGCAAGCATGCGAGTGAGGCTGTAACGGTTCGTTCCACACGCTGGCTGATGGAAGTGTGCGGCGGAGAAGAGACACAGACATCTGCTACTTTGTGTCTATCTGTTGTGGACGACAGGAGAAAACGGCAGCACTCATCGCACTATTATTAGTACTGTGAGCCACATATCCCCTTATAGTACTTTGCTGGGACAAATTTACAACATAAAGGTGTTGTGGACATATGCGCTATAGCGGCGCTTTGCCATTCTGAATTACTATTGAGACTACTTTCGTGTGCCATCCCGTTATTTTCTTGCCATTATTGCTGCATATAGACATCTGATACATTGAGTACACATTATTTAGTGAGCCCTATATCTTTTTGTGTTGATCTTTGAGACGGACATCCATTTTATGTTGGATTACTAGGAGTGCTTTTGGTTACATTGTGTGGATATTATCATCATATGAAGAATTTTTTTTATCAATGGTAGTTGTGTATTAACGCTATATGATGATATTTTTTCATGTGGATATAGGAACGATACAGTCTAGCATTTATTCCACATTATTGTCTTAGGTGACGTTTGTACTTTTAAGGATTTTCCTTTTTAAGTGTTTTATACACATAATCACCCTTTTTCTGTATTACTCATCTACTGTGTTTAGAAGGCGGCAGTATTATTCATATACTGTGTTTAAAGGTGGCATTCCTTCAGAGGTGATTGGTATTAGAAGCTGCTTTGTCTACATACTTTTAGCGCTCCAGATTGATCTCTTTATTTTTTACTTTCATACATACCAGAACGTACTTTAAATTTCTACAAGGTGGTAACTGTATAAAATCAATTTGTATTACCTGGAAAGGACCCTCTGTTGGAGGTATGTGGAATGGCTCTACAGGAATAGACTTGTCCACATTTTTCTTTAGGCATATAAGACATGATTTAACCTTCTTATCTGCCACTCCAGAAAATCCTTGTGCAAACCAGTACGATCTTACCAGTCTGCTCATACCTCCCCTCCCTAAATGGGTCAGACCATGTGCTGCTTCAGTTAAGGCAGGTAGATATGACCTGGGAGCCACTGGTTTCCCTTGTCCATCCTTCCAAAGCCCTGTGGGCTCCTGTTCGCATCCATTCGCCTTCCAGATGGCCTTTTCCTGTGGGGAACACAAATTCTGAATTTCTATTAATTTTTGCATGGACAATGTTTCAAACACCATTAATTTAAAAAAAAAATGTCAATGTTATAACTGCAGCTGCTCTCTTTGCAGCTTCATCAGCCCTTTGGTTTCCTAGTGACACTATGTCAGTTTCATCCGTATATGCTTTGCATTTGATAACTGCAACCTGTGTTGGCAGTTGTATGGCTTCTAACAGTCCTTTTATGTTTCTAGAGTGTGCTACAGGTGTCCCAGCTGCTGTCATAAAGTTTCTGAGTCTCCACAGGGCTCCAAAATCATGTACTATACCGAAAGCATACCTTGAATCTGTATAGATATTGGTCATTTTTCCTTCTGCCAATTCACATGCCCTTCTCAAAGCTACAAGTTCTGCTATCTGTGCTGAGTGAGGTGGTCCTAGGGGTTCAACTTCTACTATACTGTTGTCGTCTACCACAGCATAACCAGTACATAATTCACCTGTGTCAGTCTGTCTATGACAATTGCCGTCTGTGTAAAAGATCACATCTGCACCATCTATTGGGGAATCCCGTATGTCAGGTCTTGCAGTAAGAGTCTGATTTAGATAGTCCATACAGTCATGAGTGTCTGTTTGTCCACTAAATTCAGTCGTTGCCAGATCCCTGTCCACCCTTTGTGCGTCATGAGGCACATACGTCAAATACGAACCTGGATTTAGCGTATTACACCGTTTAATTGTAATATTAGCGGGTGCCATAAGCGCTAGTTCCCATCTTGTAAACCGTGCAGAGGAGATGTGTCTAGTCTGAGCAGAATTCAACAGGGCAGATACAAAATGTGGTACATGAACAGTCAAATCATGCCCTAATACTACATCTTCACTTTTACTGACCAGAAGAGCGACAGCCGCCACTGCTCTGAGACAAGTCGGGAGTGACTTAGCTACAGGGTCTAGCTGGGCACTGTAGTACGCCACTGGCCTGTTAGCATCTCCATGCTTTTGTGTCAAAACCCCTGCCGAACAACCAACAGCTTCCGTGCAATATAGGTCAAACGGTTTAGTATAGTCAGGGATTGCAAGGGCTGGAACTAACATTAAACCTTCCTTTAAATTCTTAAAGGCTTGCTCTGACTCTTCTGTGTGTACTACATGGTCAGGCTTAGAAGCAGAGATTAGCTCCTGTAATGCTAATGCTAGTATGGAAAACCCAGGAATCCAATTCCTGCAGTATCCACACGCTCCTATAAAAGAACGAACTTGCTGTTGGTTCTGCGGTAGTGTCATCTCCTGTATGGCTTTGATTCTGTCCTCTGTCAAGTGTCGTAACCCTTTGGTAAGGCAGTGTCCCAAGTACTTGACTTTGGTCTGATATGGCTGCAAATTCTCCTTAGATACTTTATGTCCTGTTTTGCGGGATGAAACAATAACTCTTTAGTATCACACAGTGATGCCTCAAAAGATTCAGAACATAACAATAAATCATCTACATACTGTATTCAAAACCAACCCATTGCTGGGTTGAAAAGATTGCAAACATTCATGTAAAGCCTGAGAAAAGATGCTTGGACTGTCAATAAAACCGTGCGGTAACTGTGTCCATGTGTATTGTACCCCTCTGAATGAGAATGCAAAGAGGTACTGGCAGTCAGGGTGTAGGGGAATGGAAAGAAATGCAGAACACAAATCAATAGCGGTAAAATGAGTAGAGGTCGCAGGAATTTGCATTAATATGACAGCTTAATTTGGCACTACAGGAAACTGACTCTCTACAACCTTATTACCACCCCTCAAATCTTGCACGAGTCTATAACCCCTCCCCCCAGCCTTCTTAACCGGGAATATGGGACTATTTGCTGTAACAGCTGTTCCATGACCGGAAGGACACCTATTTCTACCTCAGGTTTTAATGGATACTGGGGTATTTTTGGCGCTTGCCTACCACTTGTTAGCCATTAATCCAGTGTCTTGAACATGCTTGGTCCACAGGGGACTTGGTAACTGTGACAACATTTCTTCTACCTTTGTTGGGAACTGTATTTTACCAGGGGAAAGAGCCATTACCTTAGGAGGTAATGGCCTTTAACATGTCCTGAAATTTCTGTGCATGGGAATATCCAAGACTACACCATCCGCGGGTGTCATTAGAGGATACTGTTGTACCTCCCCTGAGACTCCCCTGAGACTCCTACTGCGCGTATGGTTTTCCTGGTTAGCGGTAAATCAAGTTAGTACAGATCTGGCCGCCCCTGTGTCCACAAGAAAGGTTTGATTAATGCCTGCAATTTTGACCTCTACATTAGGCTCTTAATTTGGGTCACTAACAGAGGCATAACTAGCGTGGGTTTTGTAGGGCTCGTGCCCCAGGTTCCGATGCCGCCCAGCTAATGTGGGCGCAATCAGAGCCTTAGGGCATGAGTCCTACAAAACTCCACTGCTTTTTTTTTTCCCCCATTGGACTCCTTTTCCAGGAGTCACAGCGGGTAGCAGGCATCACAGCGGTGGTGTGTGTGGTGAACACAGACACCGACACGACCTTGGGGTCACGTCAGCGTCTGTTTTCACTGCACGCACCACCTGACAATGCAGAGAGCGCGCCGCAGAGGAGAGGGTAAGTGACTTTCTATTGGGGACTGCACTAAGGACTAAAACTATATTAAGGGAGCGCACGAAGGATTGAAACTATGATGGGGCTGCACTAAGGACTGAAATGATATTATGGGGGTGCATTAAGGATTGCAACTATATGAGGGGCTGCCCTAAGGTCTAAAACGATATAATGGGGGTGCACTAAGGACTGAAATAATTTTTTGGGGTGCACTAAGGACTAAAACTATATTATGGGGGTGCACTAAGGACTAAAACTATATTATGGGAGCGCACTAAGGACTGAAACTATGATGTGGCTGCACTAAGGCTTAAACTATTTTATGGGGCTGCATTAAGGACTAAAACTATATTATGGGGGTGCACTAAGGACTAAGGGCCGGATCCAGAACTACATCCGTCATCCATAGACGGACGTAATTCAATGAACAATAGCTACTGCGCATGCGTAGTAGCTATTGTACGTAATCTGCGTATCGTTTTCATATTGCACAATTTTGGTATTTGCCCCAGGTTCCATTTACTCTAGATATGCCCCTGGTCGCTAATCAATCCTATCTGCATGAGATCACAGGTATGACCTGATCCTCATTGGTTGTGGGGAGCAGTCGTCTGATCCCTCCTGGCATGAGAGATGGCATGTTCCATTCTCCTGTCATCAAACCTTTCACCACCTTCTTCCCTGGGTCTATAAGGCCCCTGTTGTGGATTCCAGTAATCATTGTTATACCCTTAAAAATTCCTTCCATTCTTACACTCTGACCACTTATGTCCAGTCTTCCCACACCTGTAACATTTAAACACATATTGTCTCTTTTGATTAGTCATGTCATTATATGTCTTGTGTGGATGTGTGTGAGTCTGAGGTTGTAGGGCTTGTTTGCTTAATGTCATTAATTTCTCAGACTGCCTTTCCTTCTTTTTAACCACATTTCTCTCATGAGATACTGCTAACGATCTTATTTTAACTACATCTAGATCCTGCCACTCTGGATCTGATATCTCGTTCCTTTGCCTTACAGTTTCCAGAAATCCAGTCATCAACACTGAGACTGCTAGCTCCCTATGATGTGGACTAAATTTAACGTCCTCTATACCTGTATATTTTACCATATCTATAAGAGCCCACTGAATAAAATCATCTACCCTTTTATTGTCTTTTTCTTTTATGGTAAAAAGCTTTTGCCACTCTATATGTACAGGAAATTTTACCTCTAGTTGTTTACAGATATTATTAATGTTAGTTTGATTATCGGCATCAGTTAGAGGTTTGTCTTCTTCTATTTGACAGAATTTAAAGAAATCTGCAAGATCAGTGCTAGAAGGCAGACAAGCTCTAAGCAACACACGCCAATCCTTATTCATGGGCTCATGCGCATTTCCCAAATTCCCTAATATATTTCTGGCACTTGGCCAAATCCTTAGTAGGGTTAGGAAATTCTGCTATCATATTGCGCAGTTCTGACCTAGACCATGGAGCGTACATTATTACAGTCTGTACAGGTACAACCCCCTCAGTATTAGCATTCCCAGTGGGCACACTTAGTGTGCACACTGGGTACATCCCTTCACATCCTAAACAGTTTATATGCTTACCATTAGTGTCTACACATCTAGGATCTTTACTTGTTGTTGACCTAGTTAAATGTGCTGGGGATTCATCCACAAATATGTTTGCAGATTGCGTATGTTTGCTAGTAACTGCGTGAGAAGGTAGTGCTGTGACTATGGGTGAAACGTGCGTATATATGGAACCCGATGCGCTAGCATCTTGATTGCAGTGCATTCGGCCGCAGCTTGAGGTGAAACTAAGGGATCAGCTGCAGCAGGTATTGCTGGGGCTTGTAGTGCCGCAGTAGCAGCATGTGTCCCAGCACTGGGCCTAGTGCGGTTTGCATGTAACTGTATTATATGTGTTAATGCAGATATTAATGAGGGATCATCCTCCTTATCACTATCCCCATTGTTCCTCTTAAATAATTCCTCATCTAACACAGGATATAATCTAGCAACAACATTATTAGCAGTAAAGTTATGGGAAGAAACGTTAGTATTATCAGGACAAACAGTATGAAAACATGAATCATCCTGCGTGGGTATCACATGCGCAGGTTTTGCGTAAACACACTTGCGGTTACATGCGCCAGAGATGCGCTTGCTGCTTTTTTGCGCCATTCTTTACCCTCGTGTTGCCACAATACCAAACTTTTTATATACTTTTCCTGCTTCTTATGTGATTTGACTTTACAAATTTGGACACTCACATTATTAAGAATGCTCTCGTCGAAACTACCAATGCTTGGAAATCTTCTCTCACATGTACTGGTTAACCTATACCAGTCTTTGCAATACTTTGTTGCAACAACACCATATTTCCTATCCGTTATAAACAAAGCCGACCCAAGCGGCATATCCAGTCTCTCCACGACACATGGTCCACTACTCACCATAACCTGATTGACCCTGCTGTTTGCCCCATCTCGAGACAATCCGTTACCCATATTAAAACTGTCTAACTCTATGGGCAGTACGTATCAAACAAGCGTACTCATTCCTACGCAACAATTCACCAAAGTCTAATATCACAGCATACAACACAATGCAAATATCCACTATCAGAGCACATCAAAAACAGCGTTATCTTTTTTCACTGTGACAATCATGTAATACCGCTACAGATTCTCAATAGCCCGTCGGCAGAGCGAAACCCCTTCACACTAGCTTACAAACTAGATGCTAATAAGGCCCAGGAATATCTCACCAACTAATGGTAGGTATACACAACTTCTAAATACAGTTTCCACGGACACTGTGCCCGAACCCTAACCAATTCAACAACTTATTTCAAAGCACAGTAATTTACAGTGTCCAACTCATGAGTAGGTTAAATACACGTGTTTTCACTGTAAATGCGATCACAAATGTACCAATATAACCAGCGCTTAAGATTAACCCCGACTAGACTAGCATGCAATTGCAAACTCATACACAACTCTGTCCCAAATTCACAGTTAGTTTCCCACCCGCACTATGCAGAATTTGATCAACTGACACAAAGTACAAAAGTACAAAATATTAGCAAATAAAGATATCACATTTATTCATACAATCTACCCTTTGTCAGTGGAACGAATGCTGCATGCACAGGGAAAAAACTTCTGGTGACGAGTCCCCAAATTGTTGAGTCAGTGTACCCCAAAAGTACGCGTTGCGACAGTATGCAATTGTATGCAAAGTAACCTTATAATTACCACAGAGTCGAGGATATGGTCCAACCCACAAAGAGTGTGTTTTATGAAGGCAGAGAAAGAGTTAACCAAAAGCGAGGGTCTCCTGATACAGCAGGGCAACCAGTCACTGGCAAGATGTTTTACAAAGTCATCTGAGAGAGAGAATGTCCACAAGATAGTCCTTTTAAACACAATGATGAAAGGGTACGCCGAACGTCCGTTGATTGGAGGAATCTCACGAACATCTGGTGTTCGTAGCTCGTCATTGGTCCTGGGATCTTCCATTGTTCTTCTCCTGGAGCTTCATTACCATATCTCACAGTCACACATGTTTCATATTCTAATCTAATAATGTTCATAACCTACTGCCACTACATGCAGTCTTTCAGCGACTAAACTAACAATTTGTATCATAATTTTATCTACCCTATTGTTACATCCTGGACTGCTACATCTTGTTCTGCCCATAGGGGCAGACCTGGAATAGTTATTTTATTGTAGACATTTCTATCACCTGCCACTAGTGGCTGCTGTTGTGCACACTGTCTGGGACTTCTCATTATGTGCTCGTTATTCTTCACCTGTGGACTAGGGTTATCTGCCCCATGATTCCAGAGCACAGGTGTGGGTCATTGCTTTCTGTTTCCTGTGTGATAGTTTGTTGGTCTCTGCCATGTTCCTGAATCTGTCTCCATGCCTGCTTGCTCTTTCAGGTATATGTTTATGTTGTTATCTTTGCTCTTTGTACCAGTATCTCATACCTGTAAATCCTGCCTGATATCTGTTGCCATTACCTTGCCTGCATCAGTCTGTTACCATTATCACTATCTTGCCTGCATCAGTCTGTTACCATTACCAGTATCTTGCCTACATCAGTCTGTTACCTTGCACTTGTGCATAGTGATTCTCTGTTTTTCTGTTCTGTTACTCTGTTACCTGCAATAAACCTTTATCTCTTATATTGTATCTGCAATCCCTGTATCAAGCCTCAGGTATTTGTAACACCTATGACTATAAATATTACAAGATTATAATATTCGTTTGCTGATCGGTGATTATTCGTTGATTATATCGTCTACAAAGATAAAGCACAGTTTTAATAAATAGGAACGCATACAGACATTAAACATATACAAGTCCTATATGAAAGTGAGTTTGTATGCGTGTTTATTAATGTGTAAAATCGAATGTTAGAAAAGCCTGCGAAAATATGCCCGCGCACTCCCATGCATGCGCATTGTTGCGAAAAAGTGCATTTCACATTTTCCCATTCTTTTCCTTGGTTCTTTGTTCTTAGTCCTTGCAAAGATGAATTATTATTTTTGAGATTAAGGGGTATATTTATAAAGGGCGATTTTTGCTGTGAAATTCAATTCACAGCGTATTGCCGTGATTTTCTAGTGATTTGCAGCGTTATTTCACCAAATTCACTAAGCTGCGATTTTGTAGGTGATTTTTTTTTTTTCAAACTCACATGAGATGCTGTGAGTTTGCAAGGGGTAAATTGCAGTACTTTTCTATTGAGAAGCACTGCGATTTGTTCTTGAAAAATTGTGGCAACTCGCGTGAGTTTTTTTTTTTCTTTTTTTAAAGTGCAGCATGGTTGAAAGCCTTAGCCATGCTGTGCTGATAGAACTATAAGGCTTAGCCTTGTAGTTCTATCAGCATCAGCATGGTAAGGCTTCTAACCATGCTGCGCTGTGTGCTCCGTGTGTTAAAAAAACATACTGGTAGAAAATACAATGTGTCCATGTGTAATAAACCTTTTCCCTAACTAATATTAACCCGGTGGTCAGTGTCCTATACTAAGTGTAATGTATTGTGTGGTGTAACAAAAATATTAAGAAATATTATCACTCACCCTTTGCTATCTGTCTTGGGAAGCCTTGCTTGGTGTGAAGAATCTTCTTCTGATGCTTGGATTCCTGGCATCGGCTTGCTTGCAGTCTTCTCCCTGTTGTTCAGCTCCGGTTCCTCTGGCTCTTCATATCATGCCATGTCGGTGTCTGGCTCCTCCTTCTCTTCTTTCTTCTTCTGCAAATGTCATTCTGTCGCTAGGGGGCAGCCTTTTATTTAAATGATGACGTCAGAGGCCAGACTGTAACTGAAGTCATCATTTAAATAAAGGGCTGCCCCCTAGCAACAAAATGGCAGTAGGAGAAGAAGAAAGAGGAGGAGGAGCCAGAACCCGCCGTGGCAAGATATGAAGAGCCAGAGGAGCCAGAGCTGAACAACGGGGAGAAGATTGCAAGCAAGCCGACTCCAAGCATCAGAAGAAGATTCTTCACATCTAGCAAGGCTTCCCAAGACCGATGACAGCAAACAGTGAGTGGAATAATATATTTATTACACCACACAATACATTACATTACACTTAGTATAGGACACGGACCACCGGAGGTAAGTGGACACATTAGGGGTTAATATTAGTTAGGGAAAAGGTTTATTACACATGAACACATTGTATTTTTTATCAGTATGTTTTGTGCACACAATATTTTTTTTTAACACACGGAGCACACAGCGCAGCATGGTTAGAAACCTTACCATGATGACGCTGATAGAATTAAAGCTAAGCAATGCTGAGCCTTCTAGTTCTATCAGCACAGCATGGCTAAGGCTTTCAACCATGCTGTGGTCTGATTTGACACTCAGAAAAACACATGTCAACAAGATTGACATGTGTTTTTCTGGCTCGCAGGGTGAATTGCCACTAACTCGCCTCTAGGCAAGGGTGAATTGCTAAACGGCAAGTTAATACCTGTTTGACTGCGAGTTAGTCAAAGTGACCTTTATGAATGCAGTGAGTTGTATGTCTAACATTGAAAAAATCACAATTGCGATTTTAGGGATGGCGATTTTTCCAGAGGCCTAAACTCACGTTTTGTGAATACGGTGATTTTATTCTCACTGCAAACTCATGTGAGTTTAAGCAATTTCTGCAAATTTGCGCTTTGTAAATATACCCTTAAAAGTGATGTTTTTATTTCTGTTTCCACAATAGATATAGTGCTTTTTTTGTCGTAGAACACACCAGAACACCAGACGGAGTTCCGGCACCTCCACTTGATGGATTTTCCAAGTTTTAAAAGTTTCGGCAGCAAAATCATTAAAACAGTGCATGCGGGCTGCTTGTGTGTTGAGTCCGATGCATGCGTATTTTTCCATGCTTGATGTGATGGCACTGCTTGTGGTGTTGCTCGGTTTGTGACTGGTTGTGCGTGGGATAGATGGATACAAAAAAGCCCCCAGGACTCTTGCAATTACCCAGCAACTAATCCTAACTTTCTATCTTTAAAATAAAAGTCAGAGAATTTGTTGCATACATATGCAGATATATGTTAAGCCACCAGCCACTTACAAGGCTTCTTTGTTTTGGTCCTAACTCTAAATCTGTCAGAGTCCCAACCTTGGGTCATATATCATGCAACCTCCATTTCTGTGTGATGGATAGATAGATAGATGGATGGATTAGATGGATGGATGGATTAGATAGATGGATTTTAATTTATAACATAATAATATAATCCAAAGTTAGGATCTAGATATTAGAGCTGACTTTTATCTTGTACTTCAGCTCTAATTTATTGCCTGCATTGGTGTTTTAATATTGATTTTCTTTTAAATGTGTGGTAATTGCTATATTCCATATTAATGTTTATATAACCAAGATATTAAAATGACAGCACTTAGGCTAATTATGGCATTGTTTTTCCATACACCTAATCAGCGTTCTCTATTTTATTTTCCCTATACAAAGTATAAAAATAAATAACACTTTTCAGAATTGTATGATCCAAGTATAAAAGCGTTTTCTTGCTATTTTCAGATGTGAAGATAATTAAAGTTCCTGTAAAACCATTCGGAGACAATTCTAAAATAGAAAAAAGTGACTCCTATTTGCCAGCACATTCTATCTTTATACTTGCTATAAATATTTTCATGTGTTGTGATAGCATACTCGACGAAGTGACGAAATCTGTAATTAGTACAAAGTTAGTCTCATTGTCCCTTCTCCAGGCCCTACCATGTCAATCAATAAATGACTGCCTTGACAAAGCCAGCACGAGCGAAATGCGCATTGGCACTGAGCCCTGCACCCTCCGACAGGTCATGTACTTCATGTGGTCTCTCATGAGGCCACATATATAAAATTATATACTTGGGGATTATTTCTCATGGGTAGGTTCATTGTATGGTTGCCTTTTTTCTGATATATAATATATAATTAATTGATTGAGTCTACAATTTGAAAAAAAAGCACCAGTATGGGCAATAATAACTGATAGAATATTTAAGATATGTAACATTAATTAACTTATATATTTAGGATATGGAGATGCTTATGTTTTGAGACCAAATAAGTTTTACTCATAGCAGGAAATTATTAACATCCTGTGAAAATATATATTAATACCACTCCCTAAAATTACAGGATTATCTATGAGATGTGATTTAAATGTACATGTATATTAGGGGTATGGAGACACCTATACTCTATAATAAAATTATCTACATTGGCTAACTAATTATTTATTTGTTGGTGGTTTGATTACTCATTAGATGTGATACACATGAGATTATATATTGAACATCACTGTCTAATTTGTAGGATTATTTAAGAGAAGTGATTTAATGAAAATTAATATGCACAATTGGGGTATGAAAAGATTTATATTTCAAAACTAAAAATACTATTTATCCTCATTGAGTATCTATTTATGGTAAATTTATGAAACTGCATTTTCTACAGGAGTGCCTATGTGATATACAGTAAATTAGGATTATTTATGAAATGTGGGTTATTTAGGTAAACTGCATGTATAGATTATACAAATTAAATTGGGATACCATCACTATATTAAAAAGTGATCCATTTTTTCCTTGTGTTGGATATAAGAACATATATTTATATAATATCATTTTTATTGAAACAAATTGAATGTTGCATCAATTGTATATTTATTGATTATTGGAGGTGTGATATATAATACTTGCATGAATGAATTGTATTCAATACATTGTTGAAATGTGCAAATTCTTTTTGAACTTTACCGTTCTAAGTGCACAAATTAATTGAAGATTGGGATGATTTGTCCCTTGCGGATAATCTAAGTATTTTGATCCCTCTTTCCTATTGAGTATATATCCATTGTATCATTGATCATCATTTATCATGATGTGTTAGGCTATAAATATTATATCATGATATACATGCACACTTACAGTTTAAAACTACTTTAAAATGGATGTATTTGAATCCCAGACTCGCCATCTGTAGTGTTTCAGGCTAGCCCGGATGTCTCTGTTCCCAGATGACTAGCCATTATTGGAGCAGACACATCCAGGTACATATTTAGGTGCTCATTCCCCTGATAATAAGTATTTATATCTCCATTTTTTCTAAACTCATATAATAGTAATAGGTTTAATTGTTTTTTTGCTCCTTGAGGAAATTATACTATCTTATTCATGTTGATGTTGGAAGTACAATTTTGCTGATTATATCCATTGAATAACATATAGAAACTATTTCCTAATGATGATTTCCAGTACAGATCTAAGAAGGTTTATTTAACCATATAATTATATTAAAAGGGTGCAAAAGGGTATTTTTCTATTCTTTAGACACTTTTTCTTATCTTTTTCTCTATTATTTCTTAGTTTTTATATTTTACTCCATAGGTTCTAATTTATTTTAAAGATTGGTGGATTTCTTTTTTTTTTTTTTTTTAAAGATTTGTTGGTGGTTTTTTTTTTTTTTTTTTTTTCTTGTGTCTCAACCTATAAATGAGAAATATTAATCTAAAGAGTTATGACGATTCCCATGGTATGTTTTCCTCACCATTCAGGATAAAGAAAAACTGTGATCTTACCTTTTTTTTGGACCGTGCTATGGTTACCAAACTGGTATCAGAAAAGTGTTTGGCTGCTAGAGAGGCTTCATGAGAAACAAGTCAAGATAATTCAAGCAGAAACGTAGCATCACTAAATAGTCCAATGTCTGACTGTGGGTAGTCAAGCAAAGACCTTGTTTATGACATACTCTCCAACTGTCTCATAATCTCAGTAGATTCCCAAACCTCAGAGAGTTCTCCTGGAACTCTGAGATGGCTGCACAGTTTTCCAACCCTGCTTCCGTCATGAAGTAGGAAGGATGAGAACTTGACGAAGGTCAAGGTTGATTTTCAGTCGTGCAATGGTCTAGGCCTGACATGGTAGGAACAATTGTCTAGGCCTGACTTGGTAAGCACAATGTCCTGCTCCTATACCTCTCCCTCGTTGCTCTCCACTGTCTGTCCCTCTGCTCTGTCTACTCCAGTGTGTCTCCCTTGCTGCTCTCCTCTGTCTGTCCTTCCGCTCTGTCCTGTCCCTGTGTCTCTCACATGCGGCTCTCCTCTGTGTATCCCTCCGCCCGGTCCTGCTCCTGTGTGTCTCCCTTGCGGCTTTCCTCTGTCTGTCCCTCTGCCATGTCCTGCTCCTGTGCCTCTCCCTTGCTGCTCTTCTCTGTCTGTCCCTCCACTCTGTCCTGCTCCTATACCTCGCCCTTGCTGCTCTTCTCTGCCTGTCCCTCCACTCTGTCCTGCTCCTATACCTCGCCCTTGCTGCTCTTCTCTGTCTGTTCCTCCACTCTGTCCTGCTCCTGTGTCTGTCCCTCCACTCTGTCCTGCTCCTGTGTCTGTCCCTCCACTCTGTCCTGCTCCTGTGCCTCTCCCTGCCAGTCCCCTCTGTCTGTCACACTCCTCTTTCCTGCCTTCTCCTTCTGCTCTGACTCTACTTATGTGCATTGCTCTCCCATTCTATCTGCTCCCTCTACTCTATATCCTGCCATCTGCCACTGTAGCTGCATTATTCTGAGGTGAGTAACTAGCCAGTTAATTAGTAATTAGGGTTGAGGTTAGGGTTATTGTAATGTGTCGGCATTATCATTTTTTACCTGGTATTGTTTTAATGACCCTGTTGAATGAAGTAAAATCAATCAGTTAAACCTGTTAGCCATTTAGTGCTTGCTGGTCAACTTTCGAATGTATGATGTTTATTCTATCATATAACACCTTTTAAGGGATATCCTAGTTATGACATTTACTAGATATGTTTGAATACGTTGCGATTCCCTGCACTGTTAGCTGTCATTGGAGACTTAGGGTTAGGCTGTGGGAGGGAGACTTAGGGTTAGGGTAATAGAAGGGGAGGGTGAGAGTTAAGGAGTGTGTTGGGGATAGAATACTTACTTTCCTTTCAGAGCACCGTGTTCGGTGGATTGATTGTTATGCCTCATCAAGGCATGAGCAATCGATGGGCTGGATTTACAGCACCAGTGTTTACCGTTTTTGACTATTGCGCATGCGTAGTTAATTTTTTACTTAATCTACGTATCTTTTCGATACGTAGATTGCGTATATGTGGTCTTTAAGACTGCATATACGCAGTCTGTGTATCGTGAAGATACGTAGATTAAGTAAAAAATTGACTATGCATGCGCAGTAGTCAAAAACGGTAACCACTGGACGTATATGCAATACGCCCGATGCAGTTAATCCAGCCCGATATCCCAACCAGTTCGGAACTGGCTGGGAGAGAACAGCCCTATCGAAATAGAGCTGTTTGCAACGGGGACCCACACTCGTTTGGATAATATTGATAGACATCCTGGTGGCAAACTCAGATCTCCAAATGCAGCACCATTGGAAATCTGAGTCCGATCCAATTACACTGCTGACAGCTTTGGACAGGTAAGAAGGGTTGAGTTGAGTTGCTCTTGCAAGTGAGCATGACTTGCTATTACAATGTACAGTATAGGCATTCCATTGCATTACGTACCAATACAGAATACCTCACAGAATTTGTTCCCTGGAGCAACGTCTTGGAGCTGATGTCAGTAGTCGGCTTCTTTGCCGGTTTCTGTTGAAATCATCGGCTACCTGATAAATAAATCCAATCTGGGCCAGATTTACTAAGCTGCAGGTTTGGAAAAGTGGAGATGTTGCCTATCGCAACCAATCAGATTCTAGCTTTCACTTTCTTTTTACATACTAAAGAATGTCAGCTAAAAGCTGATTGGTTGCTATGGGCAACATCTCCACTTTTCCAAACCCGCAGCTTAGTAAATCTGGCACTATATATCTTAATTGGCAAAACAATAGTATAATACATGATACAAACTTGCATGAAGAGGGTTAATGCATGATTTTCATTCCCACCTTGCACAATGCAATTGTAAAATATTACGCACTTAGATGTTCCTTGCTTGTTTTTACTGAAACATTACTTAAATTGATCATAGACCCCATACTATATATAAGAGCAAATGAAATGATTTACAAGCACTCACAACATGCACCCACATCGTAAAAACATCTAAGTTTCTGTTGATGCCAGTTTGGTCACAATGTAATCGCAAAACAAGGTATATTAGCTAAATAGCTATCTTTTACTGCAACAAAACTGTATTCAATAGTGGGTGTAGACAATTGATTTTCCACCCACCAGGAACAGCAATAAAAGGAAAAAAAAATCAATGTGAACCATTGTAAACTCCTACCTTCAAATTATGGAATCAAATTGGCTCACAATAAATAAAACACCAGACCACTCTCTGCAGATCAAATCATTTGTAAGGGAATCATATACTTATAAGTTACAGGACAAAACTTCTGGAAAATAATAGTTGCTCAAGTTTTTTTTTATTTCCCTGGAATAGAATTATTAATGCAGTATCCCAACTCATTTTAAAATTGCCCACTCATTAATCGTTCATCCTAAACCTCCGCACTGAGCTGAGATTCCCTAGACAGTTGTATACAACTCTTTGCGTCTTCCTAAGCAGCTTGTCACAGTAAAAAAAGATTTTCATTTAATGCAAGACAAGTAAAGGCTGTAAGTTTTTCAGCTAAATCCACCTATTTAATATAATCTAAATAAACAAAACGGCTTTAAAAATTTAACACTGATTAGTGAAAATATTAAAATTTAGAGGGTGATATTTATCAAAAAAATAAACATTTTTAATAATATGGGGCTGGATCCAGACTTCAGTAAGTGCTTAAAATTAGTTACTCCTGGGCTAAACCATGTTGATTGCAGGGGGAGTAAAGTTAATTGTATTCTTTGCATGCAGGGATATAGTTATGAATGCTTACTGCACACAGATACTGACCAGCTTTAGTATCAACTGTAATACTGTTTGCAACAGATGAAATATGACTCCCCTGCAATCAACATGGATTAGCCAAGGAGTAACTAATTTCAAACACTTAGTCTTGATCCTGACCATTATTAATATTATTATTATTATTATTATTATTATTTTATGTGTTAACTCACATACCACAGAGAAACATATCCTCATATTGGTCTCATATTTGAATAATTAGGCATATACATATATAGTTTTATGCGTGTAATCGAGAATTTGTATTCTATATGTTATATGGTGGTACCTTGATAAATAAAATAAAAATATATTTAGATAAAAAATGGGAAGTTTGCGATTTAACATTGTAACAAATTTTATAAACCTATGCTACTGTGATGAAGAATTAAGGTTGGCTAAACTGTAACTCACTGGAAAAGTCAAGGGTAAGAAATGTTGTTATGTACAATCAAACAATCCCACAGAAGCATTTGAGACTGCATTATTACCATTATTCTTAACATTAACCCCCATCTCCCACAGACTAAACCTAACATAGAAAATATGATAACCAAGAGACCAAAGTGTATTTTTCATTTCTGTCTACATTATTGAAGTCATATTGTCTTAGGTAACTGAGTCATTGGTTACATCTTGGCCACCTCCATATGTCTCAATGCGGGGAAATAGGACACAATTTCTCAATTCTGTTATCATACTGCAATGACTTCTGGAGTCAGCATCAGGGAGATTACCAACATTTAGGGAGTCTGGGAGATGTCTCACTTTTCAGGGAGTCTTCCAGATTGTTGGCAACTAAGAGTTAAAAGAGCCCTTCAAGTCTTTTACTCCCTCTCTAATGAACCCAGGATCCTGGAGTGAAGCCATAGATGCACGCAGGGGGTGGCAATTTATGCAAATTGCGTCATTAAGCCCCGCCTCTTGACTATGAATTACCCCTTTTGGAGGGTTTCATACGGATGGGGGTGGGGCTTGATGACGCAATTTGCGTCATCAAGTCCCTCCCTGTCCCTAGCAACACTAGTGAATTAGTGTTGCCAGGCAGGGGGACAGAACTTGAAGCCGTGGTTTCATAGAAACAAGTCCATTGCAGGAGATTTGCCGGCTCTCCCAGGATACCGGGAGAACTGCCCGAATTTCGTGAGTCTCCCGGACATTCCGGGAGAGTCGGCAACTATGAATAAATCACTTATTGACAGTGTTAACTTGTTTCCATTTTTTGTAGCATTGTTGCATTAATAGTGCATCTCTTTTCGTAGATGTAGCTATTAAAATATATTTATTGCAGAATGGAAAAATCTTAAGTTTTACTTAAAGAATCATATTTTTTTTATAGGAAAACCAGCAAATGGCGAAAATACACAGAATTCTAAATCCTGCCCTTAGGAGCATGCTAATTAGCTGAAACTAATTCAATGCATTCTTAAGTTCTGAGCGGAACAATCACGTTGCATGTCTTATGCCTTGTGTAGAAGCGCTGTTAAGTGTTACATTTAATAACCCCTGCAGATGAATTCACAACATGCTGTATATCTCATTATAAAACCCAGGCAGTGATCTCCCTGTTCATTGTAGTTTGTTGAATCTGCAGTCGATGACGCATGAGGATTAGACATACCTACTAACAGAACAACAGGTGCAGCATATTCTCTCTTGTCTGCAGTATTATTCCAGATTTTATGCTAATAGTAACCGAAGGCAAAGGGAAGGATAGAAAACATGATTATTTAAAAGTTAAGGAGTCATTAATTAAACTCTCAATAGCTTTTATTTATAACACATAGTGGAGCTAAGAATAGAAAGAGCATAAACAAATGTGTTAATTGGCTACACAATTTAAACACAATTACCGTGCCTGTAACACACAGTGCGTGTGCTAGGTACTCAGATCACATGACTACTAAACTATATCATTCTATACTCTGAATCTTATCAATGTGCACCCAATTATCCTCATTTCTATGTTCGTTATTATACTGGTCCGGATTCACAGGTACGTTTTAAGAATTGAGCTACTACACATGCATAGTAGCTCCTTTCTTAAAACAGCGTACGTAAGACGAAAACTACGTCAGATAACTAGTATATTCTATATTGTCTGGTGACCACTAGTATACTCTCTATAATATCTGGTGACCACTAGTATACTCTCTATAATATCTGGTGACCACTAGTATACTCTCGGATACTGTGTGGCGCCTTATAAATAAACTTTAATAATAATAATTATTGTGTGATGACCCCTAGCATACTTTCTATATTGTCTAGTGATCACTAGTATACTCTCCATATTGTCTGATGATCACTAGTATACTTTCTATATTGTCTAGTGATCACTAGTATACTCTATATTGTCTAGTGATCACTAGTATACTCTATATTGTCTAGTGATCACTAATATACTTTCTATATTGTCTGGTGATCACTAGTATGCTCTATATTTTCTGGTGATTACTATTATACTTTCTATATTGTCTGGTGATCATTAGTATACTCTATATTGTCTGGTGATCACTAGTATACTTTTTATATTGTCTGGTATTCACTAGTACACTCTATATTGTCTGGTGATCACTATTATACTTTCTATATTGTCTGGTGATCACTAATATACTTTCTATATTGTTGGTGATCACTAGTATGCTCTATATTTTCTGGTGATTACTATTATGCGTTCTATATTGTCTGGTGATCATTAGTATACTCTGTATTGTCTGGGGGTCACTAGTATGGTCTATGTATTGTATAGTGGTCACTAGTAATCTCTCTGTATTGTATCATGGTCGCTAGTATGCTTCCTCTATTGTATGGTTGTTACTAGAATGCTCTCTGCATCTTGGTCATTAGTATGCTGTATGTATTGTCTTATGGTCACTAGTACCCTCTCTGTATTTTCTGATGGTCCTTAATACACTCT
>WWET01006703.1:31722-46852 GCA_011038615.1 Limnodynastes dumerilii
ACAGGAATGTGTTGTTTTTATTTAACTTGTTAAGACGTATATAGATTTTTGACATTAAAAAATTGGGGTAGAAATGAAACACACAAAATATCAATTTGAAATGATAGTGAATTTTAGTTAATTTATTATTTTATAAATTAAACACATTTTACACAAACTCATAAACTAAAATGTCTTAGAAAGTTTACAACACTAAAAACGTACTATAGAATAAAACAAACGGCCGACTGATCCACATCTACTTTCATGTACGTATGTTCGGTCATTAATACGCACGTGAGCGGACGTATTTGCAATTACGTACGCTTTCGTGCATACGTATTTTTTACGTACGCTTTTGTGCATACGTAT
Source organism: Limnodynastes dumerilii (assembly GCA_011038615.1). NCBI lineage: Eukaryota > Metazoa > Chordata > Amphibia > Anura > Limnodynastidae > Limnodynastes > Limnodynastes dumerilii. The sequence continues at coordinate 32,074 of WWET01006703.1, forward strand.
TTTACGTACGTGTGGTGGGTGTGTCAGGGTATTATACGTCGAAAAAACCAGACGTATTGGTGGCACTTACGTTTGCACTTATGTACGTACGTGCAGGTACGTAAATACATATGCACACGTAGTTCTGGATCTACCCCATTGTCATCAGAGAAATGTGGAGGTGAGTGTATCTCACTTGTGTGGTGGTGCATTGACCTGCAGGTGTGCACTATAGAGTGTCTTCTTCCCCTGTTATATATATTGGTGACTTGAGACAGAGACAGAGATCGGTGACGCCCAGCGGGACAGGACTTCCAAAGATACCAACTCAGATGCTTTGATACCGTATATTGTTGTTCTTCAAATATCCCGCTGATATTGCACAAGGAGGGTTGTATTTGTTTCTGCTGAGGAGGATTGTCCTAAAGTTATACATATCGGTGACCGGAACACGAACACGTGACACATAGCGGGACAGGACCTCCAAAGATACCACACTCAGACTCTTTGATACAAGAGAGGGATTATGGGCCTGATCCAGACCTACGCATGAAAGTGGAGCATATTACCGCTTCAGCATAAAAACTTTCACTCCCATGACACTCCCCTTACCTTTACCTCCGTACGCCGGCTGAACCCTACCCTAACTTTTCCCGGCGTCAGTACAAATTTTTGTAGCGATGCGCTGATCGTATCGGGCTAAGCACGCCCATACTGTACAATTTAAATGGCTCCCCCCGCCTACATTCCCTAACTCCAGCATCCGTACTAACTTCGTAATATAAACACGCCCCGTTGTCGGAAAATACGCAAAGAATACGGACGCCTGAATCTCCGCTACAAAAAGGTCTTTGGTACGACCGGAAGTTGTCACTCTGCACATGTGCAGTGCGTTTTTTCTGCCGATTTTATGCTTACGACCAGCGTAAGATCGCTTGTGAGCGTAGGTCTGGATCAGGCCCTATGTGGTATTGTACATTGTTGTTCTTTGAATATCCCGTTGATATTGCACAAGGAGGGTTGTATTTGTTTTTTCTGAGGAGGATTATCCTAAAGAAAAGGAAAAAGGAAAAGAATAATGAAACACGCTATACACACAAGATAAAAAAAAGTGTCAGTTGAATACCTTAATACCTTAAGATAGAGGTTTTACCTTTTTAACGATACTACACAGGGGTGGTTGTCTTCCTTTGTTTGAGGTACATATCTTGGTGGTAAAGAGAGAGAAGATAAGGATTAGAAAGGACCCCCCCGATACGCTATAAAAACAAGAAAATGAAAGTGTGAGTAAGATACGGAGTGGGACAGTATCATTTAACTTACAGTATAACACAAGGAGTTTCTTTAAATTTTTCCCTGAGGATTGGAACCAGTGGGAAGGAGAGAGGAACAAAAGAAGAAGAAGAAAGAGAGACATACGGACTGTACCTGACAGGGAGAGATATCCAGAACGAAATTACGGACTTGAATAAAGAAACTGTAAGCACGAATCCCTCTGACCTATCTTTTAGAGTTTGTATTAGTGTATATACCTGACATGTGGATTTTCCACTGTTAGGAAATATAACATAGAAGGTCTTATCAGTGATTGGAGTGTAACCTTCAGGGAAGAGGGAATCACAGCTGTAGATACCCAGGGAGCGCAGATTTGTGTTTCTATTTCATAGTTTTAAAGAATACCAAGGAGTAAAATAACATATGAACAGTATTTATTATTACATAAAACAAACAATATAAATAAAAAACTTTGAGTCAAAAAGCTACCCATCCAAGGCAACACCGCTCTGCTTGATGTAAAAAGCCCGGGTAATTAAGCAGAGAAATGGTGCTGTGAAACAACTTGGATGTGCAGACAGAAGACACAGGCTGGAAGACAAATACCCCGCCAACGCGTTTCAAATCTAGTGCAATTCTTTATCAAGGCAGAAAGGGGTACTTGTCTGGTATGGGGTATATTTATAGTACATCAATTAAAAACAACCAATAGGGTATACAGAAAAAACTCCTTCCAATGGGGAAACAAAGAAACTTTACCTATTAGCTTGATAATATATGCAGGATATAAAGGTACAATTTTCAATATATATAAAATGTGAACATAACAAATATCATTATATATACTTCTGAAAGGACGTTTCAATATACATACTAACACAAATAAAAGGTTTCTCATAGTGTATACTTTACACAGAAAAATTGTTATCACTATTCATCAATAGGAGAAGTAGATGTAATGAAATGATGGCATATGGAGTCCAAAAGATATTAACAATTCCATTAATTAAAATGTTTCTCTGTTATTTAAAGATCACACTTGAAGTATAATATATATATAATTTAAATTCTTATGCACGCTGTCTAATATTGTTTGGAAGGTCAGCAAACCCTACTCTAGGTACGCAATTAGTATTTTCATTTTCCGTTTATACATTGTAACCGTGGATCGATCTTGCAAATGGAAACACGCCCTCTGGCTTCATTAAAATTTTCAGAAACTCCCACTTCTTACGGCGTGTACTCCCCTTTCGTAAAAGAGTAGTATGTATGCATTTGCTTAGCTGAGGATCGATCGGCCGTATGCAGTAATGTTTTCACGCATGCACAGATGGTAAAAGAATATAGATAGATTACCTTCGGAGATTCCTATGGCAAAATTATCAGCGCCAGGTGAAAGTGGCAATCTAACTGACACTGGTATGAAATATCCTGTCTTTATACTCAGCGGCAGCCCTAGGAGTGACCAACTCCTTACAAAAACACTGGTTTGATATTATATTATTTTATTTCATTTTATTTTAATTAATTTTAATGTACTGTTTACCTTTTTGCATTGTATATTTTTCATAGGTAACTTCTCATATTTCTATATTTTCCATATAAAGTATACGGTATATGGACATATGCTGTTTTAAATTAGAATAATAAATTGTCGAATATACTCATAGCGCAATCCTTGAATGTAGTTACAGATGGTAAAAATAGCCGCTTTTACGCTTATGATGAGCATAAACCCGCATCAAAGCGTAGGTCTGGATCAGGCCCCAAGTCCCACTAGACTCTGCGTCCTGGCCAGCAACGACCGTCTCCTTCCCACGGCCACCCTGGTTCTCACCACAGGTAATCCCAGTGTGCCGCAACAATACCGTCTCACTCCTATGTCTACCCTGGTTCTCACCTAGGTAATTCCAGTGTGTCGTAACAGTATAACCGGCCAACTACAGGTTACTATCTCCATTAGTAACATGGATGCCACCACGGAGGCGATCAATGCCCTCATCGCCCAAGTGTTCAATCTGGGACAAATGGTCCGGACCCTGATGGCTAAAGTTCAATCCCAGGATCAAGCCATTGCATCTCTGTGACCTTCTGGCGCTTAGGTCTCAGCCTCCGCTTCTGCTTCACCTTAGGCTGAGACAGATGTTAAGACCAACCTCCCGGACCGCTTCTCCGGTGATCAAGCCTAATTTCTCCTCTTCAAAGAAGTTTGCAAGCTTTACTTCCATCTCCGGCCCAATGCTTCCGGTAGTGAGCTTCAGAGGGTAGGATTGATCATCTCACTCTTGCAATTCAACCCCAGGCTTGGGCGTTCAGTCTGTCTCCTCAAGATCCTGCCCGGCAGACAGTAGACACCTTCTTCAAGGCTCTTGGACTCCTGTATGATGACCCAGACAGTATAGCCACGGCGGAGTCCAAACTACGCACTCTATACGCCAGGGAAGAAGACTTGCGGAAGATTACTGTGCCGAGTTCTGACGTTGGGCCCATGATTCGGGATGGAATGATCCTGCATTATGCAATCAGTTTCGTGTAGGCCTGTCTGAACAGATTAAAGATTCGCTGGTACAGTTCCCCCCGGCTCAGAGTCTGGACGACATTATGAGCCTTGCAATCAAGGTGGATCATCACCTGAAGGAGCGCCGTGTGGAGAGAGACTCGTCTTCTTCGTTCTCCATGGTCCAATTTCTAGTCGATACCAATGTCACCGAAGAACCAATGCAGATTGGCTCATACCGCCTAACCAAGCAGGAGAAGACTCGGGGACGTACCCTGGGGCTCTGACTCTATTGTGGTGGGAAGGCTCATTGGGCAGATAACTGCCCCAACAAGACCACCCCGTCGGGAAACGTCTAACCCAGATGGAGATTGAAGGGCTCCGTCTGGGTATCCACTTTATATCTTCTAAAAATTCCCTTCTCGCTACAGCTCACCTGTCGGTCGGTGACCAAGAAGTCAGTGTTTTCGCCTTTATAGATAGTGGCGCTGCCAAGAATTTAATCGATATGGAGTTCGCCCAGTCCATGGCGATCAAAACCAAGGCCATCTCCTCTCCGGAAACTGCCTGTGGTCTGGATGGAAGACCCTTGTTCGAAGGAGTCATCCTGGAGAGTACCATTCCCCTTAGACTCTCCATTGGGACTGCCACTCGGAGATCATGGAATTTCTCCTCATCAGTTGTGCCGCGGTTCACATTGTCCTAGGTCATCCCTGGCTGAAGGTTCACAACCCTCGCCTTAACTGGATTAGAGGCAAAATCCTGGGTTGAAGTGAATCCTGCATTGGAGTCTACCTCTCCCGTCCCATCTGCTTGGGACAAACCAACCTGTCCGATCTTCCAGCTCAATACAGGGACTTTGCAGATGTCTTTTCGGATCAGGCCTCGGAAGAACTGCCTCCTCATCGAGACTGCACCATTGAATTGGTTCCAGGAGCAAAACTCCCCAAGGGGAGATTATTCTCACTTTCTCGCCCAGAATCTTCTTCTATGGAAGAATATATCTGTGACAACCTACGCAAAGGTTTCATCCGTCTCTCCAAGTCTCCGCTTGGAGCCGGATTCTTCTTCGTGGCTAAGAAGGATGGGTCTCTGAGACCTTGTATCGACTACCAGGCATTTAATAAAATCACAGTTAAAAATACCTACCCGCTCCCACGCATCTCTGACTTATTCAACCAGCTTAGAGGAGCAGTTGTTTACTCAAAAATTGACCTCAGAGGTGCCTACAACTTGGTCAGAATCCGCGAGGGAGACAAGTGGAAGACAGCTTTTAATACCCACTCAGAATCAGTATCTGGTTATGCCCTTTGAGCTTTGCAATGCACAAGCTGTCTTCCAGGATCTTATTAACAAAATTCTTCAAGACTACCTTGGCAGATTCATTGTAGTCTGCCATCTAAGCATTTCACGATCTCAAACAAGTGTTTGTCTCTGCTCCCATCCTCCGACACCCAGACCCTGATCCACCATTTATAATTGAAGTGGACGCTTCCGACGTGGGTGCTGGTGTGGTCTTATCTCAGCAAGATCCACGTGATTTGAAGATTTATCCCTGTGCCTATTTTTCTAAGAAATTTTCTCAAGCCGAAAGAAATTATGATGTGGGCAACAAGAAATTACTCGCCATCAAGATGGCTTTCAATGAGTGGAGACATTGGTTGGAGGGGGCATCACGCACCATTGTTGTGATAACCGATCACAAGAACTTGGCCTATATTCAAGCGGCCAAAAGGGTGAATTCAAGGGTTCTTCAAGGGTTCTTCACCAGGTTCAATTTCATCATCACATATCGACCAGGTTCACAGAACAAGCGGGCTGATGCCTTGTCACGTTCTTTTGTGCCGGAACATGCTTCCACCTCTCCCCCCGTTCCTAATGTTTCTTTTGCTTCGATTATTGTGGGACTCACCAGAGATCTCTACTCTCTCATCCTGCAATCCCAGGACCAAGCTCCCAACCAAGGTCCACACAATCGGCTGTTTGTCACACAGGATCTCAGGAAAGCTGTGCTTATAGAGATACACTCCTGTAAGACCGCTGGCCCAAAGACGCTGGAGCTTCTGTCTCGTATTGTCTGGTAGCCTGCCATGACTAAGGACGTCAAAGAATTCATTAACACATGTACTGTCTGTGCTCAGAACAAGTCTTCTCGGGCTCCTCCAGCAGGTCTCCTTCTTCCACTTCCTATTTCCAAACATCCATGGACCCATCTGTCCATGGATTTTGTGACAGATCTCTCCTCCGGTAATACCACCATTTGGGTTGTCGTCGACAGGTTCACCAAAATGGCCCACTTTGTACCCTTGGTTGGGTTACCTTCTGCCCAGGAGCTGATCTATTTGTCACATCATCCGCCTCCACGGCCTTCCATCAGACATTGTCTCCGACAGAGGATCACAATCCATCGCCTGTTGGCATTCTGTAATTTATTACGTATCAACCTCAGCCTGTCATCCGGATATCATCCGCAATCGAATGGCCAGACGGAACGAGTCAATCAGAACTTGGAACAGTACCTTCGGTGTTATACACCTAAATTTCAAGACAATTGGACTCAAAATCTCTCCTGGGCCGAAATCGCCTATAACAATGCCTCCCACAGTTCCACAAAAGTCTCTCCTTTCTTCTGTACTCATGGGTGAATTATTTTCTCCAGCCTGACTCCCGAAGGATCGCCAGGAAAATTAAATCCATCTGGACCAGAGTCAATCATTCTTTACTACAAGGATCTATTTCTTCCAAAACCAGATCTGATCTCCATAGGAGGAACCATTCCTTCAAGGTGGGTGACAAAGTCTGGTTATCCCCCAAGAACATTTGGCTCCGTCAACCTTGCAAGAAGCTGGGTCCTCGCTTTATCGGACCCTTCTCTATAATTAAACGCATCAACCCAGTGGCCGTCAGGTTGGACCTTCCTCACAACATGAGGATTCCTAACACCTTTCATGTTTCTCTACTCAAACCATTCTGGAACTCTAGAAGATTCAAGTCTACTCCTATATCTAAACCACCTCCTGCCATGATCAATGGGCAAGAAAAATTCTATTCTTAATTCTAAGAGAGTACAAGGACAAATTCACTACTTAGTCCACCATTGGAAGGGGCACTGACCTGAGGAGCGTCAGTGGATTCCTTCAAGACATTTTCATGCCAACTAGTTGATCAGAGAATTCCATCATAACTTCCCTGATAAACCTGCTCCTAGGGGTTTCTTCCTCGCTCCTGCCAACATGTCTATCACGGCGTGTTAACAGAATACACGTGGTAGCGACACCGTATCCTCAGGCGGGCGCTTGCTCCGGTTGCACAGCATTACACCAGCTTCCCTGTGCTCTGGAACTATCCCATTGGAGGCCAGTCAGTCGGCACTGCCTTCTGGCAGGTGCCGGTTATAGATCACTGTTCCAGTCTCTGTGCCTACTCTCTCTCTCTCTTGCCTTGTGCTATTTCTTGCGTTCCTGAGTGACCCAGTGCTGATCCTGCATAGTTCCTGACCTGCATTTCCCTCTGTATCAATTCCCATTCTTCCCCCTTAGTGTATTTACCATTTTTCTTTTCTCCTTGCCTTACCTGAGTGAGTGTCTGTGTTGGCCCTTCAGGGTCCCGCTGGTGTGCGTGGTGTGTGTGTGTGTGTGTAAGCCCTAGTCTGTCTGTCCATCCTGTCAGTCTCATTTAACCCTCTTCCGTCCATGGTCTGTGTTATTTGTTCATCGTGGTTTGTTACTGGTCGGTCTCTTCCGGTCCAGTCTATTTCCCGCTTCCTACTCTCACTTACTCCTCACCTTCCCATTTCCTATTTTGCTTCGTACCTTATCTCCCGGGAGTTGCCCTGGGGGCCGCGACCTGTGGGTAAACTTGCAGCCAAGACTATCCTCACCTTCAGAGGCGCTAGCAAACACCAAGTCCCACTAGACTCCGTGCCCTGGCCAGCAACGACTGTCTCCTTCCCATGGCCACCCTGGTTCTCACCACAGGTAATCCCAGTGTGCCGCAACAATACCGTCTCACTCCTACGTCTACCCTGGTTCTCACCTAGGTAATTCCAGTGTGTCGTAACAGTATAACCGGCCAACTACAGGTTACTATCTCCATTAGTAACATGGATGCCACCACGGAGATCTGAAAACCTGGTGTATGAAGATCCTTGCAATCAATTTGGCAGAGGTGAGACCCTTAACGGGTGTGAAGTTAGCCATTTCACTAAAAAGGTCCATGACCACTCAGCTAGTAGTAAATCCATGAATCCATGGACGTCTGAGAATATGCAAGGGCTGGAGAGGCTCTGAGGGAAGACAATGAGGATAAGTTTTGCAGACACAGGTGGTACATGCGCTTAGAAATTCCTGTGTATCCTGGCATATGAATGGCTGCCAAACCATGCGTTTAAGCACTTCTAAAGTCATTTGGATCTCTGGGTGTCCTGTGGTCTTGGACGATCGGACTTCAATCAGAACTGTCTTGACTATATTTTGGGGCACAAATTACTGAGTGTGGATCCCTGTAGTAAATGGCCTTATTTTGAAAGGGACGTTCTCTCCCAGCCAGTTCCTCACAGCCTGGGATATCGATTGTTTATGCCTCAATGAGGTATAGCAATCAATTCCCGGAACACCGAACACGGTGCTCTGAAAAATGAGTTTTCCCAACCTGCTCCCTAACCCAAACCATAAGTGTCCACCCCTGCAGCCTAACCCTATGTTCCCCCTGCTGCCTAACCCTAAGTTCCCGGGGCGGTGCTTCCGAAAATGAAAAAAAAACAGCTTTCGGCTGTCCCTAATTCGCAATGCGAGCCTTCATAGCGGGGACTCGCAATGCAAATGACTTACTAGCAGGCAGTTACTGTGCGGCTTGGTCCTGTATTCATTAATGTTGCTTATGGAGATCTTGTGTAAAGCAAACAATAATGACTGATAAGGGAATGATAGATTCTGGGGCTTTGGAGGAAGACTGCTCCAGCAAGAACTACCATGACAGAGCATCCACATGATGATGCACATAAAAAACAGGGCCCGTCGGGTTTCTATTGGATTCAGCTTCTTAGCCAAGATGATGAGCACTGTGATGACATGCAAGGCTCCCTCTATCCAGTTTCTCCATTCCTGGAAGGCTAACTTGATTACCAGCAGTCCTCCGTCTCCCACATCATAGCTCCTTTTGGCCGCAGAGAACTTCTTAGAGAAGTATGCACATGAATATAATTTACCGTTGTGCTCTCTGTGATAGAGCTCCCATGTCTGACACATCCATCTTAATTACTAAGGGCAGTTCTAGATTCGGGTGTTGAAAAATGTGTGCTGATGCAAAGGAACTGTACCTGTCTTTTATTGCATACAGAAAGTAGACATGTTTGTGTGTGCTGGATCACAAATAGCCTGCATTACTTTATTCAGATGCATCTAAGGGACACAGTGCAATGTTTGCCACTGGATCGGACCCACTAACTTCAAAAGGTCAGGGCTCTATTTACACATATTGCCGTATTCACACCTAAGAGAGAATTAGGTGTGGACAGATCCACACCTAACTTACCCGTCCTGCCTCTCGCCCTCCCCAGCTAATCTAAATCCCTCCCCACTCACACTTCTACTTAATCACTCCTGGAGGCGGCTTAAGGCCGCCAATTTCTAACCAAACTATTCTGTGCGGTCTTTAAAAACCGCATAGAGACAAACTATGTATCTAACTGGTACGTAGTTTGCATAAATACACAGTAGGTCATTTCGTAAATATACACACCTAAGAAGCAGAAGCTTCTTAGGTTTAAATAATGCCCATTATGAACTTATCATTTTAGTTTTCAAGCACATTTTCAGATTTATAAAACTGTTTCTTATGTAATATATGTTTAGACTATAATAATGACACAATTAGAATTGCACTTGTAAAGTAGAAAATAAAATTACAGATTCACTTGTGAGCTGGTCCCTGGTGTGTTATACTTTTTTTGTCTGACTTTACATGTAAGTATAGCTCCTTCTAGATACATGAATAGACCACATAACATATAAAAACCCGTCCCTGTCTGATCTCTATCTCTCTATCTCATTCTTAGCATCCCTTGTTCCATGCTGCTGTCACTGCTGAGTCTGTAGAGAGAAGAGATCATCTCCACAATGTGTCAGAGATTCCCCAGCATTATGTCCACTCTATTACTGATACTTTTCTGGATCTTGTGCCTGCTTGTTCCCATCTGCAAATCTTCTGCTCTGAGCCCTGCACCAGGATGTCATCTAAGAATGCTGCAATATTTCTATGAATATAGCTATGTTATGCCAGGAGATATAATCATAGGAGGAATGTTCACTGTACACTCAGTGATAACTTCATTGATGAGGGATAACTACACGTATGGAAAATTATGTACATAGTAAGACACATTTACATCTGTTTCACTTGTATTTAAAGAAAATCTATTGTCATTTTATTTCCTTTGTCATTTTTATTTTATTTTCACTAGGAAATTTTAGAAAGTCTTTTATAATGTGTGATAAATCATCTCGGTCACTGCAGAGCTGTCATATCTTATACATCTGTCTGGACTAGTGAAGGGTCCTTGTTGTCTCATCATATGGTGCTCTGCAAATGAATAAAATGGATCTTGTGTCTATTATTATTTATTACTGCTCATATGTGAGTGAGATTGTAAAAGTAATCAATATTTCATTAAGAAATTAATTTATTAGTTTTTTTTCTAAACAATACACTGTATGGGCTGGATCCAGATAAGTAAGTGCTTGAAATTAGTTACTCCTGGGCTAAACCATGTTGATTGCAGGATGAGTCAAGGTAATTGTATTCTTTGCATGCAGGGAGATATCTTTGTATTGCTTACTGCACACAGATACTGACCAGCTTTACTATCACACTGTTATTTATCACCTCTCATCTCTAATACTATTATATTCTTATTATATTATTACACAGATACTGACCAGCGTTACTATCACACTGTTATTTATCACCTCTCATCTCTAGTACTATTATATTATTATTTTATTATTACACAGATACTGACCACCGTTACTATCACGCTGTTATTTAGACTTGGGATTGGAAACATCACCTCTCAACTCTAATACTGTTTGCAACAGGTGAAATATGACTCCCCTGCAATCAACATGGTTAAGCCCAGGAGCGACTAATTTCAAGCACTTAAGTCTGGATCCAGCCCTATGACACTGAACCTATTAGAGTTTTCACTTATCAAAATAATTTTCACCAATAACAAAATTTGTTTGCATTTTGTTTATAACTAAGATGTAAAGACCTTTGATTATGGAAACAGATTAATTTGTTTTTATAGCATAATGAATGTTCAGTCAGTTATTAAACTGTTTGCTCTATGGCTAATACAGTTTGAGCATCCATTATTCAGAATTCTTAAATCTGAAATGATCCAAAATCCTCTTTTTTTACTGTTTGAACTATTTTTGTTTTTATAAATAACAAAGAAAATACCAGCAGAGCATATAATCTTTCAGCAAAACACATATCATACGTATCCTAGGTGAATACTAAAAGCCTGCTGTTGTTTGTTGCTGCAGCTGATACAGGTACAGTATGCTGCCGATGCTAGTATTGTAACTAATTTACTGAGATATACACGGTGTGTGGCGTCAGGGATTGAAATCATACAGTAATGGCTGGGTTTCAGCCTTACTTATGATCCCCTATGCTGCAAGCATGGAGATAAGAATAGCTAAGGTAGCCTCCAGGACACGGATTCACAATCCACACATAGGAGATCAGGGGAGGGCTCTGCTCTGTTATGTGCAGAAATGTGAATCTGAAATTCCGTACATTAGCCTCCATTTATGATCAGTAGACATCGGATTATATGCACTATCAAAATGCCATTTATATATAAATAATCAGTAGTAATTCTTGTGACAATATACAATGACATTGCAGCTATATGGGAAGCAGTACTCACATGTTGATGGATCTGGTATTTTTTGGATGAAGGTATTTGCTTGTCACAAACCTTGCAGAGAATCACAGCGCCATCAGTGGTAAATTGTCTGGGTCATTTTTTATCCAAGATTCCATTAAAGTCTGGGTATTTTTTTTCACTGGCGGCATTATTTCAACAAAAATAAGATTTTCGTAGGTTAACACAGCGAGCAATTGAATGACAAACAATTGAATTGCGTGAAGCAATGAATGCCGTACTCCCTTCCCCCCATGCGTGCCGCATCCCGCCAACGCTTTCGCCTAGAGCGAGCCAGCAGATCGGGTTCAGTTCGCTTGCCGAGTTCGTGTGAGGCGCATGTCACTGGCTGCGGCCCGCCACTGTTCCTGCATAATACAACACGCCTAACACATTTAACTACTGAAATAAGCACTGTCAATGAAAACGTACTAAAATATGCAATAACGCTATAAAAATAGCGTTTTATGCATTTGCATATGTAAACATGCAAATGCATATCATCCTATGTCTATTGATCAGACACAAATTCTGCATGTTACCATCCACTTGGTATCCTACATTCTGTGAGGAGGAAGCACAGCTAATGCATCTACAGGCCTTCAGCATGTAGAAGCCAACCTTAAAATATCTGCATGCCGAAGACCTCATACGTAAGGGATTAAGAATGCTCTTACTCTACGATCGGCATTTCTATGTCCACAAACCTTGCTTATCTCATATACAGGGTGAGTGGGCCTGTCGCATATGCAGAGGATGGATTCTGCGTTGGCTGCTTTCCCATATGGGAATTCACAGTACATCATATGTCCGTGGTTCAAACTGACAGGCGACTTAGTAATGTAGTGTACGTATGTTGTCTTTCTTTATTAATACGGGATCCGGCCCAAACGTATTAAGAATATTTTATACAATTACTTTCAGGTTACATGTTTAATGTTTCTATGACACCAGCTATGCAAATATTCTGATATCCAAAACACTTAGGAATTCAATGCTGTTTAGGCCCAGAGTATTTTGGATAATGGATGCTTAACCTGTACCTGTATAGCACTGATAAAATCACCTTGATATATACAGGCTACTAACCCCTATTAACATCATGCTAAACCTAATTGCCTAATCACTCACACCATACATATTATGCCTGCACAAGTACACTGGAATTTAATACATTTCTGAAGGTTGCTAACATTTTTACAAGAGTGAAGATTACTGATATAGTTATATGAGTAAAAAATTGTGAGACTACATATTAATAGTGTACTGTATTCCACCAGATTGATTCGAAATGCAGACTGAATTAAATCATTCTTTGCTAGTGACTAGTTACTTTGAACAAATTGCATATTACACGTTTTAAGGTAAACATTTCAAATCTAGAAGATTTATTTTTAAGAAAATCCTAGCAAACATTTATGAATTATGTTTTATGTTTTATTTCATGTTGAGTAATTTGTTTAGTTGTTGTAATAAATATTTTTATAATTAGAAAGTTATTACGCAATACATGCTCTGTGATATTTTCTCTTTTTTTTTCTCATCTACAATATTTAATAGTACAACATATGGTCTCTGACCTTATTATGTAGTAACATGTCTAAATCAAATCCCTCACTTATTTACACTACCGTGCTAATTTGTTAATTCAAAATGAAATTAGTTTTGATTGGTTTTAAGGAGCAGGAGGAATAATAATTTCCCTGTTGTGTTATGACATTTTACTGTATAAGAAAGGATGCTATGAGCTCTCTGAGAGTTCTTCAACATATTTGTGACCTGGTGTACTCTACTGTAATATTTCATCACTATAAACTAGTGTTTATTGGCCCTTCTATGGGCTGCAAGAACCAATAAACTATCTTTCTCCTTATATGCTGTCTGCTGTATCCTATAAACTCTGATATCTGAATATAATCTGTTCCCTTGCTGTCCTGAGTTGAACCCAGTCACCTGTAAACTATGTTCTGCCAGCTATCTGCAGCCCTGTTATTACCTGGACTATATGGGGATCAGTGAGATTATATGAATTTTAGACAGAGGACAGTGTGACATATAGAACCTTCCATTCCAATCGCTGCTTCACTATCAGTAGAGAGTCCTCACCTTCACATGATGAAGAATAAGTGACACCACCTATTCTCAATAGTCAGCTGAGCCGGTCAATTTAACATAACGGAAACTAAAAATAAAGAAAACTCTAGTGGATGTGCATTTGCCAGAGCTTTATCAATGCAAAACCTCTATTGGGATATTTCAGCTGCAGTCAGCGATTTCACCAGCACTATGACTTGAGTTACAGAATAGCACTTGAACACAGTGGACCTGATTGAGATCTCCTTGTAACTTCCGTGTGCAAGGAGATCTAGAAGTCCACATGGAAGAGGGTAATGCACGGGCCTGTCATTCAAACTCCCTCATGCAGAGTTCTAGACGCTCACATGTCCAGAACCCTACCTTATTAGTACGGAATTGCTGATCTCCGTCCCTCACCCTTCATTAACATGCCTATCCCCACCTGTCTGACCTGGTCCGGCCCCTTCCACTGAACTAAGTTCTGTACGGATGGAGTTATGACTCGTAACATGTGTCATGCAGAATTGCTGATGTTACTTGCGTAAGTCCACTAACGTACTTAAATCTGAAACCCAACTAAGCTAATAGCAAATGAGTTGGATGGAATTGCCCTGATGGCTCTTAGAGGGTTCTATCACAGTAGGAAGCAGCAGCAGCTGCAAAAATTCTAAACTCTAAATTTCAGTGCAACAATACTTTTCTACACTTATAGTAATACAAAAAAATGATATTTAAAAACAAACATGTGATGCCTCATGATATATCCAGATGTACAGCTGCTTCTCTTTTTTTAATTCTTGTTCTGATAGACAAAGGAAACAATTATTATTTATAGAAAGATTAATAGAAAGGCCAGACAATTTCACCACTTTTTGAGAAATGCAATTTCTGCAGAAACAAAGGACATGGTCCAGACTTTCCCCACCACAGCGGTCAGTGATAGCATAGGTTTGGATCGGATCCTTATGCCTCCTAACTATGGGCCTGATCCAGAGCTACGGCCGCCGTCGCTAGTACGG
>WWET01006704.1:0-10348 GCA_011038615.1 Limnodynastes dumerilii
AAATTCCTCTGTGAGGATATCCCGTATTTTCAAAATCTCATATTACCTTCTGTGAAGTGTACCTTTTATTAGCATGAAGAAATGTGATATTTCTGTTTGAATTATTTATATGTGTTGCAATATTATTTTCAATAAAAATTCATAGTAACTGAGTGTTGGAAGCTCAGTATTTTGTACCTAGTGGAATGGTCATGTTGGAGGGTCTGTCTATGTGCAACAAGTAAAGGCATTGAGCCTGATCCAGAACAACGCTTCGGAGCAAATTTACGCGTGGCGGAGATGTACAATCGGCTATTTGTAAGTACTGCGCATGCGCACCATAGAAAATATGCTCATTAGCGTAGCGTAATTGTGACTGTATGGGCCATTCACTTATTTGTCACGTAAATACTTATGTGTGGGTGTGCCAACTACGTGAGTCCAAAATACGTCTGAATTACGTTATGTAGGCGGGGGTTTGAATTTAAAGTGTACAGTATGGGCGTGCTTAGCTGCGTAAATTTGTGTTGCCCATACGTACGTGTGCGGATCACTGCGGTTACATTGGAAAAAGTTAAGGTAGGGTTTGGAAAGCGTATCTTGACAAAATACGTATGTTCAAGCGGTGTGCCTAGGGGAGCATATAGAATATACGCACACGAAAATACGCTACGCGAATAAACATACGGCAAACGTAGTTCTGGATCTACCCCATTGTCCCTGCAAGCAAAGAAGAACATTCATAAACGCCATAAGGTGGAGTCATTTGTCTAGGGCCTCAGTTAAGACCTACCTAGCCTAACCCGCTAGCGCTAACCAAATAAACAGACTTTGTTGCAAGAAAAAGGACTCATCTGAGCCCTTAAGTTTATAGTTACAACAATAACAATGAACAATAATAACAAAAATAAACAATAATAACAATAACAATAAACAATAATAACAAATAATAAACAATAACAATAATAAATAATAATAACAATACACAATATTTTGGTTATGAAGAAGGACTCAGCTTAATCTATGCTAAACCCAATAGATAATAGATAATGGGGGCATATTACCAACCCACATCGGCCGGACGCTGTGCGTCTTAAATAGGGTGCTATGATAACTGGCCACAAAAAGTTAACAACCGCTCCCAGTTAGGACCTGGGTCTATAGGCGTATCTATAATGAGTGCAGGGTCTGCAGTGCACACGAGCCCTGTGGTATTCATCCTGCACCCAGGGTTGGCAGGGGAAGGGGGACCATTCGGCATCTATTCCTTCCCTCTAAGACAGGGTTGCCGAGTCCGGAAGACTCCCGAAATTCGGGCAGCAAATCTCCCGCAAGTGACTTGAGGCCCATGGTTTCACTGAATCCCGGAGAGAAGCTGGCAAAAGTCGGCAACCATGAATTATATGTAAAGTTAAAAGAAGGTTGAAGTGCATCACTATGATTTAGCACTGTGATTAGTGTTTCTATAGAAATAAGCTTTGTTAATTCATATATATTCTTGATTATTTCTTAATTGTATTTACTTTACATGCATGATTTTAAAAGTAAAAGTATTATATGTGATACGTCTGTATGTTTATTGCGGGGCCTAATGACACAATTTGCATAATCTGCGTAATTAAGCCCCGCCCCCTGCATGCGTCGCTAGCTTCTCTCCAGGATCTCCCGGAGGGAAGCTGCCAAAAGTCGGCAAGCATGCTCTAAGATCTTCCAGAAGAAATAGATGCCGAATGAGCCCCAATTCCCCTGCGGTGGGACTGTCACTATTTGTGGGCCAAAAAAGGGGCGGGGCTTACAGCACAGTTATGTCCACAAAAAGGTCCCCCTCACTTCTTAAAACGCCCTGGCCTGGGCCCACCCATAAAACAAAACCCAGTAACACAGCGGTCTTGACCTGCAGCCAAATTAAAGTACCCAGGCTAGGGGAGAAACCACCCACCACGGCTGTATAGTACTGCATACCAGTGTTAAATGAGGCTGCACTACCTTTCCGCCACCCCTTAGGATCTCCCAATTGCCCGCTCTGTACGAAATGAAAAGAATAATGGGCCGTATTCAGAGAACTGTTTTAACGGTTAGATGCGTGCGTATTTTTGCGAACGAACCAACTGCGCATGCGTAATAACTTTATTTATGCAATTGCCGTTGAAGATACGCACGTCTGTGCTTTAGGCAGGGACATGTGAATTGCACGTGTGGATGTGCGTACGGACGTCTTGCGTAGAAATACATACGTGAAGATTTACATGAAAGTGGGTGGGGAGAGGCTAAATGAACGTATGTGGGCGCGCCACGCAAGAACCGTACGCACGGAGGACACATACGCTCGCAAGTTCACACGGAATGTTACAGGTGGTTTATGGAAGTGTAAGTGTGCGAGAACACGGATTTGCGAGGGGAGTGACTGGGGTTCTGGTGGGTGTTCCTTCCTATGTGCGTGCGTTTATTTGCGTTCGCGATTGCAATACAGCCCAATATCTGTACTGGACACACAAGCAAAATTTTAAGCAAAATGAATATCAGAACCAGCTTGGGGATGGAGGGGGGGAGAAAGGTCCTGACAAAGAAAGAGGGCACCAATGTTGAGTTGGGCTTTAAAGACCTCTGGGGCTGATTCAGAGATACGATTTCCACGGCACTTAGGAGCGTATATTTAGGATCTTAGAAAATTCGCATTACTGCGCATGCGTAGTAATAGTGCAACGCCATGTACGTAGCGGTTAGCGTGCGTTTATTTGCGTTCGCGATTGCAATACAGCCCAATATCTGTACTGGACACACAAGCTAAATTTGGAGCAAAATGAATATCAGAACCAGCTTGGGGAGGGAGGGTGGGAGAAAGGTCCAGACAAAGAAGGAGGGCACCAATGTTGAGTTGGGCTTTAAAGACCTCTGTGCCTAAGCCCACCTCTCACTGCTATTGCGCCCATAGTTCATAACAATGAAACAATAAGCGATTATCTAGACCCTGCTATTTCCCAACCCCAGCGTTCAACTGCCTTCAGGCTAAACTGCTTTTAACCCTCAGTTGTCCTTTGATTCTTCCTCTCCATTCAGTGCCCGGCATCATGGACCAGACCACCACATCATGGACCAGACCCTGGCTACAGCGAAGGACTCAGGAGATGATGTCTATGGGCTTCTGTGCATGACACCAGTGTAGGGTGGAGATGCACCTGGTCTTCCACTCACTTGTTCCTCTATTGCACTCATTTTGGACTTACTCCAGGAATCTATAAAGGCAAGGGGGGGGGGCATTCCCCTCAAATCCCGACCAATTACGCCTGCAGCATGCGCACGACAGATAGTACTCTGATCTTTCACATCTTGTACGTAACGTCATATGTAGGGGCGTGACATCTCTACGCAAGGCTAAAATACACATTGTGGGCAGAGGGAGGCATTTACATTGTACAGTGTGGGCGGGGTTACGCACTTACATGCGACAAGGCGATACGTGCGACCAGAGAGACACAAGGAAAAGTTAAGGCAGGTCCTGGACACATAAATCAGCTAAGTTACATACGTGAGAGCCCGGGGGAGGGGATTATACTTAGTAGTGCGTAACTTATGTACAGTAAACGCTCTTAAGTCTGGATCATTCCCTTTCCTCTTAACTTTTCCACTTCAGCTCCATTTTACATGGTGCGGGAGTCCAGATAGTATAGTCTGAAGCCAGAGCCCCCCCCCCCCAGGCTGAAGCCCCCCCCCCCCCCACACACACACACACAGGGCCGCATTTACTAAAATGGCATCACAGCGATTATGAATCTCAAGGCATCACAGCGATTTTGTGGAAATGTTTTCGATAAGCATTCACTAAGCCGCACTTTTATATGGTGATTTATTATTTCTGTCGATGTTCATCGATTTTTTTAATGGATAAATTGCTGTGATTTTAGGTTTATGTTCATGCACGCCCATTGCCCATGGAAAAATTGCCGTCCATGATAAAAAAAACCTTCTCATGCTGCTGGTGCTAGTATTATAAGGCATGTTACCTTCATGTCCTGTGCATGGTTCCCCGTACTCCTGTCTCTCTCCCATCGGATTCTACTTATCTTCCACCAGCTTCTTCCACTACCCCAGGGCTCTTACTTGTCTAGCGACCTGCCAGGGCTCTGCAGCTAAGACTGTCACCACCAGCAGGAGATCCGGTGACAACCAGGTCATGGTGAGACTCCAAACTGCCATCGGGCTCCTGGTTGTTGTGCTCACAGCTGCTCTGCCGGCATTAAAAAATGTTGGAAGCACAAAAGATCTGGAAAACTGGATCATATGGATTGAGAATCCACGGCCGTCGGGATGGGAGCGAATACACAAAAAAGTCGGAATCTGATTAAAAAACCCAGAGGTCGGTGTAAAATCTGTCTGGATCTGGACCAGTAATAATGATAATTGTAAACCAGACACAAAATGACAACTCAGCAGCGCTCAGAGTTCAGCGGCTCCCTGCGGTGTCTAAACTTCCGCTGTGGTGGTGGTGGGGGGGAGGGGAGGGGGCACTTTCCTCTCTTGCAGTAAATAACGACAACTCTGGACAAGATTCAGACCCCGCGTGCTTTCCGTGTCTGAAATTACGCGAGACAGAGGGGAGTGCACACTCCCTGTCACTCCCCTCTGTCGTGCTTACGCTGCCATAAGCCTGCCTTAACTGCGGCGTGTGGATCAGTGGTCCGTACTACCGCTGATCCGCTACGGTGTGGAGCCCCCTCCCACACTGTACACTTTACACGCTTCACTCCAACCGCTTTAGTGGGCGGAAGGGAAGCACAGCCCATTTCCTTCCTATAGTAATCCTAGCGTTTCATCTGGAGGGCGCATCCAGTTAAGTCAAGTGATTTATGCACCTTGCGTGTGTAAACCACCTGACGTTATTAAATCTGGATCCGGTCCTCTGACCTTAAGACTTCCAAATCATTCCTACCAGGGCCTTACTGTACTGTTATTGTACCTCAAATCACACGAGATATTCGCATTACTCCCTGTCCAGCAGCTGGAACCTTGTACTTGTTCGGGATCTGACCCATGCACCGGCGATCACAAAATTCCCTTTATTCTGATGTCCGTTTCCTGAGTTCCTGCTTCTTACATGGATCACTTTTCATCCTCTCTTTTGCGCTCTGTGAATCCACGTCGCCCAGTAGGAACAAATGTCGCCCTATCCAGACTTAGGAGCAATGGACTGTGGCCGACAGGGGACTTACGCAAGTCATTTGCACCAGTCCCCTGTGTTGGAACATCTGTGCATGTACTCTCCAGATGTCCTGACAGGGTAAGTACCTATGTACATTAGTACTCACGCAGAAGTGGCTGACCCTTCATTTATGCGGGTCGTATCCCCAGCATACCGGCAGGGATAGGCATGTAAGTGAGGGGTTGGAGAAGCCCCATTATGACTAGGTCTAATACTTAAGGTAGGAATCTGGACATGTAAGTGTGTCCTCCTGACAGCAGGGGGCGTGCATCCCCGCGACAGGAACATAACTAAGGTCCCCCGCACACACGTAAAGTGCTCAGGGCTCAGGATCTACCCCAATGACACTTCCTACAGGTTTCAACAGGGGCGCTGGGTTGCAAGCCGGGGGGACTTGGTATTATATGTGCATACAGACAGTGTGGAAATCCAAACCGTTGCTGATTTACTTTTGTGGCCTGAAAATTTTTGTTAGGTTATGAAAATCATCAGTCCGCTGGTGTGAAGGGAGTGGTTGACGAATGCACGGATCCTCATATCATGACCCTATTATTGCGTAGCCGACACATTTGTTTGCAGATCCAATCGCAAAAGATTCGGAACTGAGGATCCAGTTCATGATTATGATGATGATCAGGGCCACCATCAGAGGGGGGGACAGCCAGGACTACTATCCCGGGCCTGAAGCTGATGGGGGCCCGCCATCATGACAGGGTCAATGCGCAAAGAAGAATTTCCCTGCGCACCGGACAGACGGTAACGCAGGTCTGCACGTGATGTCACCGATTATGTCACATAGGGGGCGGGGTCTTACTGGTGTCAGGCCCCACAGATTCTGAAGGCGACCCTGATCATGATAACTATGATAAATAATAATAACAACAACAACAACAATAATAATAATAAATTATTATTATTATTATTATTATTATTTGTAAAAGTGTAGATAATATAAAACTTGAACTATAAATTGTACCTTCAAAAGATTCAAAAAGCTTAATCATGTATCCACATTCCTCTATTATCCGGTCCTCTATTGTCCTCTTGCCCATGCCGAAGTCCCGCAGAGTGGAGAGCGAGAATCTTCTCATGACCTTCCAGTTTTCTCCATGATTAAATGGTATTCCTGGGAGAGAAGAGATGACACGACGACTCGCATAAAGCAACAAGCAGCAAAGATAAAGGGGAGATTCCAATGTTATTACTCCATCATCCTCCCATCCTCTCATTCACTTTCATGATCACATTTTCTCTTTTATGTCAATATTCTATCACTAACCTCTCTATATAGCGTCTGTATACACAAATGGCTCTACATAAAAATGATTAGCTAAGGGTAGTGGTATGAATTGTTGCAGAGTAATTAGACTGAACCTTTCAGGGAATATTTTGATTATTTAATTATGTATTTATCATTTTTTATTTATTTAGAATTTATTTATTTTTTGATTGATTATGGTCTTCCATAGTGAAATAATAAATGAAAATCGTGTAATACTTTTTTAATTTTTTATTTGTTAATTTATTATGGATGATTTGAACTTGCTTTGTGAAGTTAAGATTATGTATTATATTTTTAGATTTAGATTTTGATCTCGTTATGTATACTTTTAAAACATTAACCTGTGAAATGGATAGGTAATAATATGAGGAATGGCATGAGAATGATTCTATAACGTTGTATGAGCACCTATATAAGGAATGGAGAAATATAGCTTTAAATCCCAGATGATTTAATAAGACACCTATGTGGGACCTTTAAATCTTGGTGATGTTTGAAGACACTTAATTATGCTTTGAGAAAATCCACAGTGGGTGGATGAAACGCGTCAGTGAAACCGGTGCTTTCTGAGCCTACATATGTTCATTGTGAGAACGTGAGCCTTATACTGCCCTAAAACTGCACTTTGAAAAGAATGACAAAACTTTGAAAATACACAAAACCAACAGCAAATTGATGCTGGTGTATCAGCACCTTTTTTCAATAACAGTATCTGCCTTACTACCATAGGAAACCACCAGAGGTAGGAGGAGCTTCAATCTAGAGTCGGAGATAGGGACTCCAGGAGCTGCTTAAGTAGGACGGTAAAACCACGGTGCCCTTAATACCTACTGAAGTTGGAAAGAGGTGCCAATACACTTTGCACCGGACAGTGAGAGAAAGTGTCTGTACCGGATCATTATTATCTCCCACGGTGGTATGTTTTGCTGTCGATTCCTACTCTTGGATCTCTAATTTATATTCCCACACTGAAGATTGGATATTGTCCACAGCAGAATCCTCATAGAGGTGGACTGTTTTACTATGATATCTTTTACCAGCTACATTGTTATAAACCACCGGTCTTGGCCACACAGGGGACGTAACTATGGGCCTCATCCAGACTTTAGTGGTGGCTGCGTTAGATCAGAAACATCTGCCCGGCGTAGTTAGGGAAACCCATTCCTTAGGATCGGGCGTCCCTAACTGTTGCATAGTTACGGCGAGGGGGCGTTCTTCATCGTAACTACGCAACAGTTACGGAAGAAGGCTGGGGAAGGTAAGTAAATGAGGACAGGAGGGCAAGAGGGCGGGTTAGGCCAGTTACGCTTCTGTGGCCAGCGTAATTTCACACTGTTATGCCCACTGAAGTTAGGGTAGCCTTTAGCCGGCGTGAGTGTAGGGAGAGTGCACCAGAGCTATGCTGGCTGTACTTACGGACAGCGGCCCAGCGTAGCTCTGGATCAGGCCCTAAGTGGTTATATTCAACAGCATTATTGCAGTGTATGGTGCAGTATTTATACAATTTGGACATTGTGGATGTGTGATAGTTGAGATATTTTATTTATAGTGGGGTCAGTATTTCAACGGTTATACTGTGTCTTTATTTATATTATATTGTTTCTTGAATAAATATTGGTTTTATTTAATCGCTTGCCGTTTCCTATGTGGATTATTCAAGCCAAACCCTTAGAGTGTATATTTTGAGAATATTTTTCAAGTGCTGAATTTTTTCCTCTATACAAATGGCCTAAAAATAACCTAGAAATTGGTATTTAGTTTGTGCTCTTAATACAGGGTTACCAGCTCTCTGGGATATCTGGGAATTTCTCCTGGTTTCCCAGGAGAGCTGAGAAATAATCTGCAATGGTCTTGAGGGCCAGGATTTAATGCAAACCATGACCTCAATTCCATCCCCCCTGTCTATCGACACTAGTATGCCTAGTGTTACAAGGGACTGGGCGGGACTTGATCACATATTTGCATCACAAACCCCATACCTAGAAATACTATGAAACATGGCATTGATGGACAGGGGGGCTTCGGAACATCATCAAACCCCGCCCCCATACCCGGCTCTGAGCTATCTCGTAGGGAACGAATAGATAGTCAGCTTGAAGCATTGGCTTACATGAAATCACAGCCTCAACGCCATTGCACAAGATTTAGCTGCTCTCCTGGGATACCTGAAAAAATGCTTGAATATCGGGAGTTTTCCAGAATATCTATCCCTGGCTTAAAAACACGATATATGACCCAATATAGGGAGTCTCACTATTAGGGTTAGGGCTATCACAGCAGAAAGGCCTTGACAGTGGCTGGTGGCTGAGTCAGGGATATCACAAGCTCTTCAGGAAGTCAGGGAGATCACCTACTCTTTAGGGAGTCTACCTGATCTTCAGGGAGAGTATGCACTAACATAATGTGGTCTATATGGAGTTGTGCTGGGGGGGAATACACCTCTCTCCCAGAGGTCAGATAAGGCAAGGCTCTATGCCATAGGACGAAGATGTGTAATCTCACTTTAGCTTTCCCTAAGTTTTAACTTGATATAATTTCCCTTAAATACAACAGTTGTAAACAAAGGGCCTGATCCAGACCTATAGGCGCCTTACGGCCGTCCAAGGTCTGTACGACCGTCATCACTTACGTGTCCATAGGGTAGATCCAGAAATCTGTTTGCAATCCGTTTACTAGCGTAGCGTATTTTTGCGTGCATACCTTCTATACACTCCCCTTGGCACACCCCTAGGCACACCCCTTGAATATACGTACGTTGATCGATTTCCGCTTTTCAAACCCTACCTTAACTTTTGGCCACATAATCGCTATCATCCACACATGTGCGGATGGTCAACACGGACTTACGCAGCTAAGCACGCCCATACTGTACGCTTTAAATGTAACCTCCGCCTACATTGCGTATTTTAGATGTACTTTTGTCTCACATAAAATTGGCGCGCCCACACGTACGAATTTACGCAACTAATACGTGAATGGCCAATACGCTCAGAGTTACGTTACATAGCGTATCATCTGTCGGGCGCATGCGCAGTACATACAAAATCTCGATTTCTTGTGTCCGCCACGCGTAAATTTGCACAGACGCGTAGTTTTGGACCTTACGGCCGCATTGCTGATCATAACGGGGCTCCGTTACCTAACTTGCATGCCTGTCTCCGCCTTGACGGCAGAGATAAGGCATGTATAAAGGGGGGGAATCCCCCTTTTTCGTAACAGCTATAGTTATGGCCGCCGACCGCTGCCATTACGTCATTGTATGGCGTAATTCACTGGGCGGCCGTAGGTCTGGATCAGATCCAAAGTGCATATAAAGGTGTCACAGAAGTACCGCATCCAAAATGTATGGCTTCAAATATCGGGATCTTGGGTCTTTCTGCAAACTCCTCTGCATGATCCACGAGCGCACTCTTTACAGTCTCATATCCTGACAACACCACCGCTTTTAGGCTCCCCATTTGGACGGAGAATACTGGGCCATATTTTTTTGTGAGCTGAAATAAAGCAGAAATCAGGATACAATCAATGAAAACGATAATGGTGGATGTTGCACAGCGGATCACATTTCCATAATGTGTCTTTAGCCCCCCAGTATCCCCCATCATGTGTCTCCATCCCCTCAGCATCCACATAATATGTTCCAGTCCCCCCGCACTCTTTCTCATATCCTGACAACACCACCGCTTTTAGGCTCCCCATTTGGACGGAGAATACTGGGCCATATTTTTTTGTGAGCTGAAATAAAGCAGAAATCAGGATACAATCAATGAAAACGATAATGGTGGATGTTATGTTGCGGATCACATTTCCATAATGTGTCTTTAGCCCCCCAGTATCCCCCATCATGTGTCTCCATCCCCTCAGCATCCACATAATATGTTCCAGTCCCC